>JBBYHM010375417.1:0-17135 GCA_038381775.1 Adansonia rubrostipa
TGTATCGATACAAAGGCTTATGTATCGATACATCTACATGTTGTATCGATACAAATGGGGACATTTCAAATTTTTGGCGTGTTAGAGCATTTTATCGATACATGAGAACAATGTATCGATACATTCAAGTAAAATTATGAATTTTCTTATATCTTTTGTCCCCGGATACCTTGGATTATGTTATTTGATGCCACATCTTCGCATTTACATTTAATATGATCCCTAGGCCTTCTTGACATCCTCAAAATACTTTTTTGCTGGGCGATGATCATCACCCTCTCTTACATCCATGCTCCAGATTGTTAAAAATTAGCCTGGACAAAATAAGGTGTCTACACTCACAAGAGCATAGGTTTTTTCCACCTGTGAAGTTCTTACTATGCCTAGATAGAGGATTACTTATGAAGGCGGATAGCTTACCATGCAGTTTGGCAAGAATCTAATGCAATGCATATGCACAACGTGTGTTGGGAAAACAATTAAACCTTTTTGTTTACCCTTTGTTATAAACTTATCATATCAAAACTTATTTGGGAACAAGACAGTTGCTGACTAACAAGACAAAAGTCATGGAAAATTAAAACATTAGTAAATAAAGATGAAAAGGGATTACAAGGAAATAATGACTGAAAATTAAGGGAATCGAGAAACAAGTAAGACACAGCTAGTTATAGGGCTAACTCTCTAAATTATCCTTAGTGGAGTCATCAAGCTATCACGATGTGCTCTCATCTGGCACTATGCCTCGCCCTAAATCACTTAGACAATGACACATGCGACTTAAAAACAATGAATTATTAGTTATGATTGTTGCCTTTAGGTTATCCCTTGATTAGGATTTGAATTAGGCATGATAAAATCATAGCAAGGGGAAGGATTGTTGGATGAATCGCTCATCCAACTAGTCTTAGATGGCCACCATGAAGTGGCCACAAATTTGGAGTCACCACTAACCATTTAGGGCTAGGTATGAATGGGTGCCTATTGAAAATGATGTTTTGAGTTACGAGACTCAGATCATCAATTTCAAGATCTATAAGGTCTAGAGATTCATTGGTTGGATTTGGGAGTTAGTTACTCGTAGGGAAGGATTAGCACCCCTATCACACCCAAAATCCGCATCTGCTAGCCATGTCTTATGTTAGTATCATTTCCTTGATTTTTTTTCTTGTCATTATTTTAATATATTCCCTTTTTAGTGCATGAATGTTATATAAAAATTATAAACCTGAGGTGTAAGGAAAAATTTAAATCACGTATACACCCTAAAATGTGAGGGACATAGGGATCTTTGATAAAAATGATCTCTAAATTTAATTTTTTTAAAAAAAATTAGATATTCCATGTCAAGCATTGGAGAGACACTATCATAGAACATTGCATCATAATTTTCAAAAATTGATTTGGAAATATGAATGCATGATGGATAACATAAAAAAGAAACATGTTTGTAAGGCAAAAAAAATATAATGATTTTGCGTAAAAATAAATTCACAAACATAAAAAAGGAAAGACAGTGGAATATGTCTCGTAATTGTTTTTGATTGTTATGGAATAGCCAAAATTAAAATTTTAAGATCGTTTGGACCTAGTGATTATTTAAAGTATGAAAAGACAGTTTCAATTAAAATGCCCAAAGAAGTCTGAGAGATAAAAGATTTTTGCTTTGAATGAAAAGAGGGGTTGGAGCATTCCTAATGGCAAAGATTTTCGATGTTTATGCAATGAGGTTTTGCTTAAAAGGCTCGATGATGTTCAAGAGAGTGAAGATTTAGGTTTTTGATTGAAAAACGAGATTGGAGTATCCCTTCAAAAATGCAAGATTGGAGTATCCCCTATGGTAAAGATTTTTAAATTTTTGAAAACTGTAATATTTAGTGAAAATAGGTATTTTAAAAATAATGCCAGTGATTTGAGTGAAAAATAAAAATGATTTTTTGTTTGGCCTTGATTCGAGTCTCGTGGGTCCTATATTGTGACACTTGATTTCATGGGGAGTTAATCATATGCATTTCAAGACATTCGAATGTCTTGAAAAGATGGTTCGAGAAAGCTAATTTAATTTTCCTAAGTTCAAAAACAAGGGACAGTGTTGAGCTATTACCCTTTTAGAATTTATTCCAGGCAAATTAAGAGATTACAAGGGTCGAGCAAGGTACCATCAGAAAGGTAATTCAATGAAGTTTAATGTCAAAATATTCCAAAAATCTCAAAAAATTACCTTTTGGGTGGAAATAATTTTTAAAGTTGAGTCTACTGTGATATTGATAGCACGTCCAAGGGAAAGGGTGCAGTGAACTTTGAAAAATCATTCCAACTCATATTGTATCATTAGACCATAAATGATACCTTTTTGAAAAGGGAATTTTATGAAATTTTTTGGAAAAAAATATTTTAAAATTTTATAAAAATTATTTTGTGGGTTTTAAAATATTTTATGAAATTTTAAAATATTTAAAAAATTTTATACAGAATGTGAATCGTTAATTCTAGGGATTCCATATAGCCTTAATTTGAAAGAATCATAAATTCCTCTTCTGGAGTGATCCAAGGGCAAACAAGGTGCCATTGGAAAGATGATTCGATGCACTTCATGGAAAGACTCAAAAAATTCTACAAAAATATTTTAGGGCTCGAAAATGATTTTTCAATTTAGGATTATAGTGCTCCCAAGCAAAAATAAGGGAGTTTTTTAATTTTTTTTAGGGTTTTAGGGACTAGACTCAAGCCACAAATATCCAAATGTCTGTGGCAGAAAGAAATGGATGACATGGGCTTCACGAGCTCATTTACAGAATCTCAGAGTAGTTTAAGGCAAAAAGACATCTCGTTGAGCATGTCACCAACAAGGGTATTAAACTCAAGATCAAGGCATAAACTCTTTAAAACAAGTAAAAAGGCCATCAATTTGTGGAAACCAGAGTTTTAGCCTCATTTAACCATGAATCAAAACATAAAAAGCCTGATTTATCGTCAATATTGGAGGACTAATTTAGTGAAAACATTAAACCCATGTTATTCTCCATTCATTAGAGATAACATAGATTCAACTTTAGGGTTTTTTTAATAGGTTTTTTAGCAAAAAAAACCCAAAAAAGGAATCAAAACCATTTTTAATCATGTAAAGAATAAAAACATGGCATCAATGACAAACATATGCTGGAGCAACAAAAAGGCAACATCTTTATAACATAAAACATACAAATATGCATGCAATACAGGGAAATGCATGAACAAATAAGAGAATGCTTATGTCAATATAAAAGATGGTATCAACATGTGAGAAAATGTGTCCATGATCTAAAGCAACTAGAGAGAAATTTTTACAGCCTTAAAGACATGACTTTTATGACATCAAGCCAACGTCAATCATCATCAAGCTCAAGGGAATGTCAAAGCATCTAGAAATAACAATGCATCATCAAGTTTTATACATGAATAGTGATAGAGAATGTCAAAAACCAATGGACAATGGTTGTTCTAAGATAAGCAAAGATGTAATCACAAAATATCATCAAAATGAGCTCAAAAATGCATGCTTTGCTATGAAGGTCATGGTTTTCATGAGAGTTGGCTAAGTAAGATGGAATGAGATATATGCATATGCAAAGAAATGGAAAGGAAAGTGTAAAAAATATACCAATAAAGCTTGTGAAATCCCTTTTTCCTTAACTATTTAAAGTATAATTTCTAGGCTTTTATGACTTTTCTGAGTTTTGGGTTTTTGGCTTACTTTTCCTTTCTTAACTTGCTATAAATGAATGAGAAGGAATAGCAAAGATGAGCTTTTGGATGATGTTATGGATGGAAAGGAGTTTGATAATGAAAGAAAGTATGAAATGAAGGTTTTGTAGGACTACTAAAAAAGCTACGAATATGGAGGGTTGTCTTGAACAATGTGGTCTATGTTTATTCTCTTGCTAAGCCAAAGTTGGTGCCTCTATATGAAAATGCTCAGCCAAGGTTCTTTTCAAGCCAAAGTAAGGGCATATTTAAGTTTTAGCCATTTACCACATGATAGCTTTAAGTACTATGCCCAACTAGCTAGATTTCCATTGGTTATAACATGTAAAGTGTGGAGCAAAGGGGCTGTAGCAGCTTGTTGATAGGGAAATCCCAAATATGCCCCTAGACAAACTATGCATTTCATGAAAATATCTTATTTTCCAGTCATTTAGGGCCTTCAAAATTCCTTTGATTCAATCCTAAGTCCAATAATAAAGCTTGGTACAAATTTATATGATTTTTGGTGCAAAACACGTGGCTAAATTAAAATTTTGGCCTAAAGATGCAAGAGCTAAAAAATGCCATGAACTAGGCAATTTTGCCTGAATGTAATCAATACATTGCATATTGTATCAATACAACTGGGCAAAATCCAAATTGTATCAATACAATAAAGGTTGCATCGATTCATTTCCAAAATGCATCGATACATTTTATCCAAAATCAAATTTTAGCTACTATCAAGCCTTGTATTCGATACATTTGACTAATGTATCGATACATTAAGTAAATGTATCAATATAACCCCTATTTGCATCGATACAACCTATGAAATTTTGAATTTTGATGATGTGAGGCCCGTATCAATTCATGAAGTCTATGTATCGATACATTCATGCAAAAATATAAAATTTACGCACTTTGACTCTCTGAATCTCTTACCTAAGCCGAGAATGATAAGGAACAGATTAATGCTCATCCAAATAACCTTAATGTCATCCCAAATGATGACCTCTGATGCCTTAGATGTTGGCCTAAACAAAATAAGGTATCTGCAAGCATCCCTTTCATATAAGGTTACAATTTTTCTCTAATGCATTTAAACCATGTTGTATTCTTAAGTACAATTATTTCACTATTAACTGCATAATAGCTCTAAATTAATTGTTTATATTTACCTTAAACTGATACTATCAAGTTGTTGGGGATGAAACTGCTTAAAAGACGAATGGTTGTGCATAGAAAAAAAACCATAGAAAAATAAATAGCTGTGATTGCAAGTTATCTTAACTTTTCTTTGCTTAAAGCTAAAGTCTTTCTTAGTTTCTCTCATTTCTTGGGTCATAATTAATTATTTGGGTTATTCTGAAAATTTTTTAGTTTTTTTCATATGTTTTATATTATCCATGATTAGAAAATTTGAAATTTGTAGCAATTTATTTTCACGTTGTAATTTCACTTTTTTGGTCATATGATAAAATCTTATATGATATGCTTTTAACATGTTGTGTTGGACTCTATACATATTATAAATAAAACAATGATGCAATGTCATGTGGTGAGTTTAGATTCCATACAATGATGTTGACGAACTCCTTACTACTTGAAGGGAAGCTACATGGTACCGGTGGATTGATACTATCATGCTCTGGTTTCTTCTATAGCTACTTTTATCTAATCTTTTTGTTTATTTTGGAGGTGCATTTTAATTTTATAAATTTATGATTAGAGCTACAAAAGTGAGGTTTGTGGTCGATGGGGAATATAATATAGACAAGGCTTTCCACTTCTTTGACAAAAATTGTAGTGGATAAGTTTAGTGCTGCATTTTTTCCTTTTAAGTTTCTTGGTCAATATTAGTTTTTTTAGATACTTTTAGGCATGGACCAGCATTCCAAACTAGGATGAATTAACTGATTTTCTAGAATGAGATTTTATAAAGTTTTGAACATTCATGGTATCATGCAGATATTGCTTTGATTGCCTTTTATAATTAATTATTCAATTTATCCTAAGAGATGAATTAAATCAAGCTATGACAATGTGGATAAATTTGATGTGCGCCTTTCCTACAAATTCACTCTGGAGTCTTAATAGACACTTTGAAAAAAGTTTTCTCAATTTCTCAAGCATATATACGTTATCAAGTAGCAACTAGATGCAATTTACCTTTAAGTAGGTATAAGTGCTCTTTTTTTTCAATTTTGTTTTACGAATGATAGTCAAATAGTTAATTTTTTCGTTGTTTTTTTTGTTGGTGCCAACACTTTGCTGTAACATAGAATCCAATGCATTTTACTTAACTTATTCTATTTTCACGTTTATTTAGTCCTTTAATTGATTCAAATGAAGTTGTTGCATATGTTTCAATAAGCTAATATTTGCATGGCTCTTAAAACAGAAACTACAAATAGTAAGAATTAAGTAATTGGTGAAAACTAGAATAATTAGACAAATGGATTGTATTTATTGAGAAAATTTTGGTCATGATATATGTTTAAATTCTATGGCGAGTTTGGTTGTTAGAAAAATTTAGTTTGTTTCTCACATCTCCTTGAAAGAATGGTAGCATGAGGATTTAGGTTGGATAATAAGTGAAGTGGTAAAAGAGGTAAGGATATGGAGAATGAGATGATTTGCTGATTGGCATGGGGAAATGTTTTATTGATTTAGATAGTTATCTAAGCTTCATTTGATGAATGAATATGCTTTGTTTTTATTTCGAGCTTGGTATGAAAATAGTTTATTTTTTGAGGAAAAAAACAGAAAATAACTAGAACAATAGGAAGGAGAAAAAAAAAAAAACAGAAATAGAATGTTTTGTTTTTGTTGTGGAGTTAGCACTTTCTGTAGTCATTCATGAGAATGCTTTCTTGTAATGAAAGAGAGTTCTCCAGCCATATAAAGGAAAATTTGTTAGAAGATTCGTTGAATGCTTAAATATGGAAATGGTGATTTTAAAGAAAATTGAACTCACTCTTGCTATACAAATTCTGTCATGCTTTTGTCGGCTATGAATTTTATGGAGCTTAAGTTGTAATTCTTCTTTTTTCAAGATTATTAGTGTTAAAGTTGATTTAAGTCTAAGTTGATTAAGCTAATTTTACTATATTTTTATTTGTTTACATTTATGGTTGCAAAAAATCTTACTAACTCTAGATTTTCTTTAGTGCATTGTGTAAACTTTGATCTGATGCTTTTTGATATTTGATATGCTCCCTATTAAAGAATTTGTTAAGTTGTATTTTCATCTCAAGTCTTGGTAAAGCTACCTTTATGATGTGCAACTTTTCCAATGATCCATGGTAAAACATACATACAAAAACATAATAAGACTTGAAACATAATCCAACATAATGCATCGATTGGTAAAGATTCATGTTTTAATATTTGTCTCTGACTTCATGTTCAGAATCAAGATCTCACATTTAGTTGACTAAGTTGATAAAATTAAAATAATTAATCTATTTTTGTTTTGATTAGTTTTGTCTCTATGTATCATATTTTGAATTGTTTTTTCTTGGACTTGTTAGTAGCATCCTGCACATTATAATGCAAAATTCACAAACTCCTCTATTGTGTTGAGGTTGAACCAGAATAATTTACGTTTTTAGCCTATTCACATTGTGGATTGAGTTGAAACCAATCCTGTTTTGTCTTTTTTTTTTTTTTTTGGTAATATAGATCATATGACTGATGCATCTCTATGCGACATGCATGACCGATCAAATTACAATTATGATGAAAGGCAACTAAATGAGTAGCTTAAATTTCTTTCTTGATACAATACTGAGGTACTCATTACAAGCCTTTTATGTCAACTTCTATATGTTATTTTAAACCTTTTTAGCATTATTCCATTCAATGTAATTGCAACGATATGTTATAAATGATATATAGTTTTTGCCCTTATTATTTTTTACATGTATTAGATGTATTTGGAGTATATGAATTGAGGTCATTTTTATTTTATTTACCGTATTTTCTTTTTCTGCTCATTCCATATCAAGGCAATCTTGAACATTAGTCCAACGTGTTTGGATGTTCCAAAGGCTATTAATAATTTATTCTCAATTATTTCTTACGTTTTATTATTGTTTTATGCAACAAAATGGCTTCTATAACTTATTTTTCTCAACTCTTTTTTTGTCATTCTTATGTTATGATATTGATATTTAGAGCTCAATTACTTTATCTATATGTTAACATTGCATCTATGCTCTTTCAGTCATATTGATTTATAGTAATCGAAGAAAAATTATTTAAATATCTTATTTTATTTTTTATTTCAGGTTTACGTAACACATTCGATGAAGGTATTTATTTTTTCTTATTTATGTGAATTTTTCAAAGCATGCATGATACATGAGAATTCTTTAAATTTGTGAAGCAACTACAAAAAGTTTATACTGGTATTTTATCAATTTGATTCTTCCTTAGCATTTTTTGGTAATTGCATTTATTTTATAGGATTGACTTTTTTTTTTTTTTACTTTACTCATTGTTTTCTACTACTAACAATATTTAAATATAGTCTTTTTTTGTAATATAGAATATGAAGTTATGAAAACCTCAATGGATTTACAACGTAACATAGATAGAAAGGTTAATTCCATATCCTCTTAAGCTGATTTTGATTATTGCTTTACTCTGGAAATCATATGGTTATTGTGCCTTAGAAATTAGTTTATGCATGCTGATTTAGAGGGAAATGTAAGTTTTTTTTTTTTGGATTTATTGTAGTCATTTCAAATTTTGTTTAAAAGAAAATAAAAACGTTGGGGTAGAGGGAGGTAAGGAGGGGATCAAACAAGGAGAGGGAGAGAACTCAAAGTATGTTGTAAGATGGCTTCCGACGTTGATTTGGGTCCAGCATCAACTTTCTTAAATCCAATTGTTGTGGAAATTATGTTGCAAATTGATTAATTGATTGAATCATGTTGATCTATTGATATGGAAATAAAGATCATACAAGATTAATTGATTCTTGAGTTATAAAGTCAGATTATTTTTATAGGTACTTCGTATGCTGTTTTATTTCCTAAATTTCAAATTTTAAACTAAATTTTAAGCGATGAATGCAATCAAAAGCTATAAATTTTGGAATTCGTATGTGTTTAACTTTTTAGTGTTTAATCTTATTGATACTCGTAATTTTTACATTTTAATTTTAACTGTTATCTAGTGTACATATTGATTTGAGTTATTTGAAAAGACACATACTTTCGTAATACATTTTGATTGTTTACATTGAGGATAGGGCTACCTTCTCACCATTAATTGATCTTCCTTGCTGTTTTATCGTCATTAAGAACAAGCACGTTTTTAAAGTTATTAAAAGAAAAAGAAATTCCCAAATAGGACTAATTTGTGGTCAAATACATGGCTAACATCTTTAATAGGCATGATTGCATGATCGGAAAGGGGCCAAGGCTTTTTAACCTTGGTTTATGGTTTGATTTTAGACAACATTTTGTAAGCTTTTTTCCTTTAAAAAATGCATTTGTAAGTTCTAAGTCCTATGCGGGGTTTTAATTAATTTATAACAAGGTTTATGAGTCTTGCACAAATTACTTTACCATATATTCAATTTATTTTCGAATTATGATATGCTTTCTTTGATAAAATTTAACTATATTGACCTCAAATTTTGTGGTTCTGTATTGTTACATGATGATATACTATTAAATATTTTAAGTAGTGTTCACTTATCTTCAATTACTACAAATTGAACTATCCATCCATTTTCTTTCTTTCTATTTATGTCACCATCAATTACATTAGCTATTTGCTTCCATATAAACACTTAAGTTTGTGACATAATGCAAAGAATGTCAAATCATTGTAGTAAAGAATTCAGGCATATAAAGAAGATCAATTATAAATGAGTTCTATGTATGCATATGGGTTTTTATGAATGTTTTGTCAATTGAATTACTTATATGTCTTTAACTTTTGAAATTTTTGATTGGGGATCGTTTGTTTGGTTTTAATTCTTGATACATTCATTTGATTTGCAAAAAAATTTGTTTGATTGACTGCCTGCAGTTAAGTGCAAGTGGCCATCTAATATTCTTTGAAGCAATTATATTTGATTACATGTCTAAACTTAAGAACATACAGTTGCATAGTTGCATTTTCTTTAGCAACACTTATCAAAATTTTAAATAATCAAAGGACAAATTTCAATAGTTCAAGTTTAATTATTAATATACTCATTTTAAACATTTTAAGCCTTTTACAAAGTTTAAGATTTTAAAACAATTTATTTAAAATAAATAGAATGCAAAAATTCATTTCTAAATGTGAGTAAAATCATATATTAGCTATGAGCTACTAGAATATAAAATAATAATATTTAGATTTGGCATCCCAAGAGCCATACACTTTACATGTATATAATTAATTTGATAGTTAAAGTTACGTGTAAGTAAATTTTATATTTAAGAACAACTTTAAAAGATAAATCTTTTAACATCGTATTGTATAAGTGTCAAATTCGAATTCTAAAACATGAATGCCAATATCTATAGGACGAGGAGTCTTATTATTTAACTTAAAATTTTATGACCTTTATATGTTGAAAAAAAATAAAATTAATTAAAATTGATTAAAAATCAGACCACGCAAAGCATGGTCATATTCCTAGTTAGTAGAATAAAGTCTATTTCAACTTTGTCATAACTTATGACAATTATTCATTTAATCATTAACTTCCCGCTGATTGTATTTAGCAGTTATCTTAACTCATTTAAGTTTTTTTTTTTTAAATGTTTGAAGTTACTTTAGTGATTTGTTTATATAATTTCAAATTTTTTTAAATTTTTATAAAGTTTTAATATTCTTACAAGGTATAAGTACAACATGCAATTAACTTTTTAATAAAATTATTATTTTACCTTATATATTAAATTTTAACTTAAGATTAAAAAATTAAAAAATATTAAAATTAAATTAATAATTAAATTTTTTGTTTATAAAAAATTATTTAATTACAATATGATTATTCTTATTTGTACAATTTTTATGAGCTCATGAGGTGTTTTTGAATTTTTCAGGGTTATTTTGGTTTATTCAATTTTGTTTATTTTATTGATTTTAATTTTCACTTTCTTTCTTATCTGGTCATTTCTCTCCATAAAATCTATTTTCTTTCTTCTTCACGTGGCTCTACTACTGTTTATATTTCTTTTTATTCCTTTTCTTTTTGCTTTCTTTATTTTGTTAAAATAATATATACATCTACATTTAACGATAAGGTAGCTGAAAATTTTTCAGTTTTTCCCTTTTTTCTGTTCGCTCTCTTTATTTTTTATAAATATTGCATTTTAAATTTTTTTTATAATTATATTTAAGATATTATATATATAAATTATGACCTGTCAATAACATATGAAAAAAATAATTAAAACGTAATATAAAATATATTAAAATAACATGAATAGATAAATAATGTGTCAAAATTACATGAAATGAATTATTAACTTGTCACAAACATGAACATGACGACATGTACCACAAAATTAAAAATTATTTGAATATTAGTTTCAATTAGACTTTATAATTTTAAGCATAATGTGATTATTCACCATAAACACAACATGAAAATATTATTAAAAATGACGCAGAGAAGAAAACATGACTTGGATACATAGAGATGCCAAATTTTAAATAAAATAAATTATCAATATTTCAAATTTTATGTAAATATATAATAAAAATAACACAAATACAACTTAGTACTCCGAATAAGAAAAAAACAAAAAAAAAATAACAGATGAAATGAGAACTAAAAAACCAATCCCCAATTTCACATTAATTACAAAATTAACCCCACTTGAAAAATCAATTCGAGATTACTTTAAATTTGACATGTTTAAAGGTCTGGCTACTTACCCTAGCCCGCAGGTATACTTGATATTTTGAAAGGGTTGAAATAGAAATATTAGGCTAAAAAAATAAGCTTGGGCAAAAAAATTAAACGCGTAAAAAAATAGGTTTAGCCTTGCTCAAGCTTTCAAGGCCTAAGCTTGGCCCATTTTACTATTACATAATATATATATATATATATATATTAATTTTATATTTTATATATTATGTAATTTTTATTTTATAAAAAATACATATATATAATATTACAGGGTAAATATTAAAAACAAAGTTAAATTATTATATTTTAAAACTTAATAAAAGAAAATATTAATTTAATAAAAATAAAATTTTAAAAAATTAATTATAAAAAATATAATATAAACAGACCTAAACACACTTGGACTGTCGATTTGCACATATAAATGTTTGAGCAAAATTTAAAGGCCATATTTTAAGCAGAGCCAAGCTTAGGCAAGTATACTTATTGTTTATACAATACTTAAGCCCAACTCAGTTCAGCTATGAACACCGCAACTTTAAATATATGTTATAAGATGAAAATTTCTAACTTAAATTTCATGCAATAAAAGATCGCATGTTTTTTTTTTTTTGTCTATTTTGGGTAAAGTTCTAGGATCTATTTGGGTTTTATTTTTTATTTAAAATAAAAATTTTATAAAAATAATTAATAAATTTACTTTTTTAATAAAAATACTAAATAATCTTTAATGTTAATGTATAACGATAACTGTTATATTAAATAATTATAATAATTTAGTTTATTTAACTTCAAAAAAAATGATATATATATATATTTACCTAGATGCTTGTTTTAAAGCTAAATCAAAAAAATGAGTTTAAATGGAGTTTGAAAAATATTTTATTGTTTTCTGATATATGCAATTCAGGATTGTGTGTGTGCTGTTTTCTTTTTTCTATGTATAAATGGTTTATCATTTTGGTGTTTTATATAGTATTTAAAAAAAATGAAATGCAATTATACAACACAATACATAAAACCATAAATATGAAAATAATAATTTTTTAAAAGCAAATATTATTATCAGTACTTTGATCATATATAATTATGCTTAGGTTATTAATATGAGTAATTTACTCTCTAGTTATTGGACAATGATTTTTAATTCTCAATCAATTAAGAGTTCAAGATATATGATATGCCTAATATAAAAAAAAATGATATAGAAAACAATATTTACGTATTAAACTTTTAAGAAACAACTGATGAGATCCATAAATAAATTAAATATCAAAATTAATTGTAAGTGAAAAATTAAATATAAATTGTAACGTATGTACCTTTATCGAAATTAAATTTTTATCATTCATTATGTCGCATCATTAATTAATTATTAAAAATTTATGGACCTTGAGTCTTGTTTTTTATACTACCTAAAGCATGTCCTTTAAAAATTTTGATGAAGCAATGAGAAAAAAAAAAAAAAAAAAAAGAATGTTGCGCCCATATATAAATATATATATATTATAAACATTCATATTTAATTTTTTAGTTTAAAAGATTTTTCATATTCATATTTTCTTATATCTTTTATATATATATATATATATATATTATAGAATTATAAATATAGATATTGTCACATTACAAACCTGAGAATCAAAATCATGTTTAACTCCAAGTGCATCATATGCTTTTGAAATATAAATTTATTAAAAAAAACAATGACATTTATTTGCTCCAAGTCGATGTCCAAAACAGAGACAAGGCCCTTTTGACTCGTCATGGTTTTTCCTACTCAGTTTTTGGTCTTCAATTTTAATAGAAGGATTCTGCTGGGCTCGAACTGCGGAATGGCAAATATCCAGATTACGTGGGAAATATTTAGAAGCTATTCCGCGTTAAGATGTTGGGTTTTTTTATATGAATCATGGGGCATACATGACATCCCAAGTTATTAGCAGTATTTCCAGTAACACACTGACAATACAAGGTGTTCTAGCAGAGAAAAGGTCCAAATACTTTACATATACTCTTCAATTGAACTCTTTTTCCTCTTTACGCTAAATCCAACTCGATTAATACGCGCCATACATGCACAGATGGCAAATTTTATCGCAAATATATCGATGTTTATCACAGCTCAAATTGCGGCTGCGTATACTAGTCAGAGACTGGCTATCGTTGGCATCCCGTCATTGTCAATGTTGATCATTCCTGGGATAGTATATGGCAAGCTTTTAGAAGAGATTGCAAGGAAGATGCAGCATTCTTATGCAACTGCTGGTGGAATAGTGGAGCAAACGCATAAGAACCGTTTACTCCTATGTAGGAGAAGATCGAATGGTAAAAGAGCTATAAAATTACCCTAGGGCCTACATTGAAGCATTGTATCAGAAAGGATTAATCAAGGGCATGGCAATGCGTAGTATTTGAGTTACGTTAGCAGTGTGGACACTTCAAGATTGGTATGGGAGCACCCTCGTCACCACCAACGCAGCCAAAGGCGGAGATGTTTTCACGGCTGGTGTATGTATTGTATATGCTCTTCCCCCACTGCAACCTAACAGTAGAAGATTTAGTCATCAACTTGATATATACAGTGACCAACTTGCAAACATAATGTCACATTCCACAAGTTTGATTTTCAGCACCCTTGTAGATGCTAGTTTAGACTATATCTGTTCAACATATAACCGCTTACACTCCTTCCAACAACAATCTTTGTATTACTTCCAATATTAACATGCCTGCTTTAAGTGGAAGACTCACTTACCGAAACGAAGTTACGAATAATACCATCTGCGGAAGTTTTCTCAAACAACGTCAAACAATGTGGGTTTTTGACCTTGCAGTTTTCTTGGGAGGGCTCTAATAGTTAAATACTTTGCTGAGGAGCAGCTTCACGTATACTGGAGATGATTCAGTGAGTTTTATCGACTCCAGAAATAATCAAGGCAAGATGACGTCAGATGTCAAAGGTGAATTGGAATTTAAGAACATAAACTTTGCATACCCTTCAAGACCAGGTAGCTTGTTCGTACAAAGGTTCAGTCTAGCAGTAAAGGCCCGCCAAACTGTTGGCTTGGTAGGAAACACCAGATCAGGTAAATCAACGATGGTAAATTTGATTGAAAGATTCTATGACCCTATATGGCATTAACATAAAGGAGTTTCAGCTGAAATGGCTTCGGAGTCAAATTGGCTTAGTTAGCCAAGAAACTATACTTTTCAGAACCTCAATCAAAGAAAACATTCAATTCGGGAAAGAAGAGGCAACAATGGAATAGAGCAGCAAAAGCAGCCGATGCCCACAACTTTATCAGTCAACTACCTGATGGATATGACACTCTGGTGAGCATGAAGCAGCGAATATTTTTTCTTCCAGTGTCATGCATCATTTTATTCATCAGTCGAGTCTCTACTTTCTGTCACCATCAAGTATTTAAGAATATTACTAAGACAGATGTTCTATGAATAATCTTCAGGTAGGAACACTGGGAATTCATGTCTGAAGGGCAAAATAAAGGATTTCCATAGCAAGAGCATTGTTAAGAGACCTAAGAATCCTGCTGCTCGATGAAGCTATGCTGCATTCAATTCGCATTCAGAAAAGGCTGTTCAGGATGCCTTAAATCATGCCTCAGAAGGATTGAACCAATGTTATCATCGCACATCGCATCTCAGCTCTCTGCAATGCCGACTTAATTGCATTTATACAAGCAGGGCAAGTTGTTGAATCGGGTTCTCATGACCAACTTGTGCAAAAGAGGAATGGCCTGTATTCAGCAGTAGTGCAGCTGCAGAGGACATTAATAAATAATGAAGTAACACCAACATCAGCAACAATTGAATTATAGCTCTGTTTCACAGGAAGAAGGAGCTGCTTCCATACAAGGAAAACAGGACAAATTAATTCGTGACAGTTCCATTCAAGAGAAGAATATCATCCAGTGGCAAGAAGATCAAAAAGGTTCCCCATTTATATGGCAGCTTCTATGAATGCCCCAGAGTAGATGTCAACCCTGATAGGTTTCATCGCTGCTCTTTGCTATGGACTCATTCAGCCATTGCACTCTTCCTGCCTTGGTGCTCTTCTATCTGTTTATTTTAGAGACAAACATGATGAGATTAGGTCACGAACAAAAATTTACTGCTTTGCCTTCATGTCCTCTGCCATATTCGCTCTCATTACCAATGTGATTCAGCATTACAGCTTTGGGATCATGGGAGAGTGCTTGACAAAAGAGGAGAGAGAGGCACTTTTTGGCAAGATTGTTACAATAGAGATGGAACGGTTTAACCAAGAAAACAACAGTACTGGGGCCCTCTGCTCAAGACTACCCACAGACGCAACTACGGTAAGAATTCTTGTTGCTGATTGCTTATCACTTTTGACTCAGTCTATCTCAGCAACAATTCTAGCAATTATTTTGGGTATGGTGTTGTCATGGAAAATTGCAGTTCTATCCATTTGTCTGTAACTCCTCATCATTGGTTCCACACCAAAGCAATACCAATGAAGAGCATTGGCTTAGCAAGTGACACTGTAGGGAACCACAGGATCATTACGGCATTCTATTCTCAAAAAAAAAAAAAAAATGTTAGAACTTTATGAAAGTACACAAATATACCCAAGAAAAAAAAATCATAAGCAGTCTTGGATTGCAGGGTTTGGATTGTTCACCTCACAGGTCACCACAACTGCCAATCCAGCATTAATATTCTGGTATGGTGGGAAACTGTTATACCATGGGAATATCACGTAAAAGCACCTGTTTCCTTTTCAGCCTGACTACAACTGGAAGAGTCATAGCAAAAACAGGAAGCATGACCCCAGACTTAAACAAAGGGCACAACAGCATTGAATTCAATTTTTATGATTTTGAACCGAAAAAGTAATATTGATCCGGATTATTTTATATGGCATTAAACCAGAAAAACATAGCGAAGATATAGAGCTTAAACATGTGGATTTCTACCATCCAACTAGGCCAGAACAGATCATATTAAGGAATTTAAGCCTGCGAATTGATGCTGGGAAGTTGTTGGTTTAGTTTGGCCTAAGTGGGTCAGGAAAATCCACTATTACTGGTTTGATCAAGAGGCTTTATGACCAATGGAGAGGATTGGTTAAAGTTGACAGACTTGACATAAGGTCCTATAACCTATAGGCTCTGAGGCCACATATTGCGGTTAGCCAGGAACCTACTATTTTTTCTTTTTGCAGGAACAATCCATGACAACATCGCACATGCCAAAAAGAAGGCAACTGAAGCCTAAGTAATGGAAGCAGCAACCATAGCAAATGCACACGGTTTTACAAGGTTTGTTTCAATTATTTACTGCTCAGCATGTTCAATATTCCCTTTATTTAGATAATTCATTGTCCCTCAACCAGTATTCTCTTTCTGGATTCCAAACTACCCATACAAATTATTTCTCAAGCAGTTCCATTAAGGATGGTCATTCTAACTGCTATGGAGAAAGAGGCACACAGCTATCCGGGGGGGGGGGGGGGGGAAAAAACAAAAGATAGCCCTTTTTCGAGCTCTCT
>JBBYHM010375428.1:0-17135 GCA_038381775.1 Adansonia rubrostipa
ATATTGGGTACATAAGTAAGAGTTGTATTTAATAAACTTTGAAAATTTTTTAATTTTTAAAGCTGGAATAAAAAATTATCATATATTTTATTTGTTTCTCAATTAATTTTTTAATATATCTTATAAAATATTTATTATTCAATTAATCTCATTTATGAAATCTAAAAATTTCAATAAATGGTAACAAAACAAAATTTTATTGCCCAAACTCTAACAACAATAAAACATTTCTAATTCTATAACTTTTCTTTTTTTTCTTCTAATGTTGGCAATCAAATCTTTTCAGCAATGAATAATCAATCAACTATCATAAGTCCTAAAAGCCAAAACACAAAAATAAAAAATGCTAAATGTGAAGTATATATTCATTTGTCGTCTCCAATCCTCTCATCCAGGAAGCCAAAATTATAAACTCTCATGTCTTCATCAAGAATTGGCACCCTAGACTAGACTTGGAGTCGTACTTTCATGTTCTTGGCTATGCAGAATTCAACCTTCATGTTTTTAATCTTGTTTTATTATTATTATTATTATTGGTTATGCCACTGGTGCATGAATTTTCATTGCATGAATCACAAAGGTGCATGAGTCAAGATCATTATGAAGACAAGTTTCTTTGTCCTTCTAACTTGGGCTTCTTCCCTTTTTTTTTTTTCCTTTTACTTTTTCCCTTTAATCTGTTAACTTTGATATTCAAGTTTGTTAAAAACATTTGGTAACCAACATTCAATTAATAATAAAGGAATATGGATGGATACACCAATAATCTAACCAGCCCTCATTCATGATGTTGTTGCAATTGCTAGCTTTGCACTCTAAGAATTTTATGAAGCTTTAAATATATATATATATAAAACAGATTTTGCATAGAGATGTTGACATGGTCTCCTTGGGTTTTTTTTTTTTATTTCATCTTCAAATTTAGATACTTAAGTACTACCAGTTGCATCCATTTAAATTGATATTTAAGAACGTGTGTGTCTCCTATTGGTTACGAAAGTAATTTGTATTTAAGCAAATTGGTAGGGTATCATATTGCAATTCACTTTTAAGGCTTTATTTGGTGAGAAAGATAAAAAAAGAAATGATACTCATGAAAATTTTGTTAATGTTAATTTGCAAAGTAGAAAACTAATTATAAATCTAAACGATTGAAATTAACGTGTTTTTTTTCTATTCTTATGCCTTCCACCTTTATTACCAAAGTAAAGACAACAAGAAATTGAAATTTTCACCATCATGTTTACTAATCAAATTTAAACTTAATTTTGTATTCAAGTGTCTAATTCTTCGAGTCAAAGATCTTACATACAATTTGTCAATCCCACTTCTTCTTATTCCCATTTTTTTTCCCTTTATATGAATGCAATATTGATCAAATGAACAAGATTTTTGCTAATGTGGAAAATCATACTAGTGTACTACTAAAAAGTGCTTGACAAAATTCCAATAAGAAAATGAGAAGTTAGAAATGGGTTAGGTTCGTTCGCAAATTGTGCTGGGAACGCGCATGGAATATGGCACCTTAGAATAAAAAATAAAAAAAAAAGGGCAGCCAGCGGCTGAAAATTCTAAACACAATACGTGCGTGATATAAAAATATAAAAATATAATATAATATAAAAAATAATATTAATATAATATAAATACGTAAATATATTAATTTATATAATATAAATTATTAATATATTAAATTTAAATAAAATATAAATTATTAAATTATTAAATTTAAATGAACCCAGCAGTATTCAATCCTCCGTATAGAAAAAGGTTAGTCCGTCCCCAATATTAGACAAAGAATAGAGGGGTAGCACATGCAGAGAGCAAAGCTAAGCTAAATGTCATTATTATTTTTTTATTTTTGTTCATTAAATGGTCATTATTTTATGTCCCACCAATTCCCCTCAATTCTCGCAATATCACCCGCCGTCCCCTTTCATATATATCCTATCATTTACTCCTTACCCATTTCTGCATTTTCTATGGCTTAGGAACCCTACCCTTTGTTAACAATGCCTTTATTTTCCCGTTAATCACGTGCATTTTCTGAAAATATATTTTTTATATGTAAGAAATATAATTAATCAACTTTGAAATTAAAAGGTCGGAAAATTGGAAAAACAAAAAGAAATAAAAAGGAAAAATGATTTGAAATGAAATTTAATTTAAATAATTCATTTATTTTCTTTACTATATATATTCTCGTAAAAATAAAGTTTAATTTTTAATATTTGGAATTTTCTTTTCCAAATATCTCAAACTCCAATCTATTTCATACCGAAAAGAAAAAGAAAATATTTTTTTTTCTTTTTTTAATTTCCGGATATAGGAGAGATGATGAATGAAATAATAAAATAAAAGCTGAAAGTAGATTATATTAGTACTAAATTGAAGAAAATCTGGTATCAAATTTGTTAAATTATTAGTAACGTTTTATAGTTTGTACACATTTATCATCCAATACCTCAAACATATTTTAATGGCTATCACTATGCCTTAATATATTGCAATAAGTTCAATTTAGCTTTTGCTTAGAAGATACGAAATACTCAAAAAGAGTTTTCTACAAATTATAAAAACCACGTAGTTCTAATGATTTCAGTAGGCTTGGTAGAGATTATGTGGAGAGTCACATGAGGGAATCTTTGGTAGAAACAGGCAACACATGTTTAACCTGTTTACCAATCTAGGGTAAATGACATAAGAAAGAGTTTGAATCGAGCAAATCTTAATTCAATTTTTTTAGCAGTAATTCGAATTAATCAAAAAATAATTTTAAAAAATTTCAGAAAACCTTTACTTCATTTATGCAATGATATTTAATATATTTAAAATTTAAATTTTAATATATATAATTTTTTTATTTTTAAATTAAAATATTTTTATATAAAAAAATGAAAATGAGATCATAAAAAAGTGCACCAAATAATATTAAAAAAGAATAAATAAACATTTATCATCAACAACAAGCACAAAGTGAGGGCCACTTTTGATAAAGTCTTCTCTCTCGTGGAAGGGACCACAATCATCACCATCTCCCAGCTAATTGAGTAGAAAAATTTTACAAATTGAGAAAAAACGAAAACATTTGTCTTTCTATATAAGCATTTCGTATCATCGCAATTTCTCATTAGTGTGCACTCTCACACAAACAAAAATAAAAGAAAGCATTAGTTTGCTAGCTTTCCTTCTTGCCCATGGCTTCCTCACCAAAACTCGTCGCTATCTTCTTCCTCTTTGCCCTCTTCTCCGTTCAAATTCATGCGAGGGAATTCTTCAGCAAAATCCCAAGTGTCAACACCAATGAGAAAGAGGCAACAACAACCATCCCTGAGACCTTTATCCCCGAGACGACCACTCAGAAGACTTCATTTCCTAACAAAGAAGAGCAGAGCACTTTTGGGAAGAACGAGCAAGAACCAAGGTTTATCCCTGAGACCCAAAATGGCTATGGGCTTTATGGGCACGAGTCGGGCCAGCTCCCTCCCAGCACCACCACCAATACCAAGGTAACCTATGAACCCTACGTTACCCCTGTTAGATACCACCCTGACGAGCCCTACAACAGCATTCCTGCATCCAAAATTAACAACAAAAACACTTACTATTACAACAAGAATGGCTATGAGAGTACCGAACAGCAAAATCTGGGTGAGGCCACGTTCACAGAGAAAGGATGGAGCACCAAGGAAAACCAGAACAACAACAACTACTACTACACCAACGGCAACAATGGGTACAACAAGAATGCCTATGGTAATACTGAGCAGCAAAATCTGGGTGAGGCCACGTTCACGGAGAAAGGATGGAGCACCAAGGAAAACCAGAACAATAACAACTACTACTACAACGGCAACAATGGGTACAACAAGAATGCCTATGAGAATACCGAGCAGCAAAATTTGGGTGAGGCCATTTTCACAGAAAAAGGATGGAGCACCAAGGAAAACCAGAACAACAACTACTACAATGGTGAGAAGCAAGGCATGAGCGACACCAGATTCTTGGAGAATGGAAAGTACTACCATGATATCCAGAATGAGAACAACTACTATCCGAACCAGTTCGAGAACTCCAGGGGAGTTGCTTCAAGAAACGAGTTCAATGAGAATCGTTACAGCAACATGGGAAGGTACAACCAGAATCAAGGGGAGTTCGAAGAGAACGAGGAGGAGTTCGAGCCATGAGCTTGCTGTCTGGTACTCTCTACATTTGAGTGAAGAACATCAAGTAAAACAAGAACTGCTTTTAATTAGATGATAAGTATGCTATAATTCGCAAAAAGAGTAAAGAAGATAAAGATTTTATTTATTGGGTCTTGTGTTTACTTTGTGATCATTTTATTTTCTGGTTTGCATAGTATCCTTTGCTTTGAAACGCTAAAGATATGAGAGTTATGCTTTTTATTTCATTTCTTTTCTTTTCTACTTGACCAAACAATTTATTAAATAAAAATGTAAGTATATTCTAATACTACCTCTTCAGTCTTCATATTCTTCTCTAGCAAATGCACCAAAAATCCACGTAATTAAGAGCAAGAAGCCAAAGAGAATCAACTTCTTTAATTATTTTTTCATATTGACATTGATGTTTCATGACTCGCAAGGATAATATTGACAAATTTTAATCTTTCATGAATCTTTATAACTATCTTCTTGTCTTCTAGTCTAGTTTATGAACCTCCCACACCTCACTTCACCAACCATAAAAAGAACCTGTTAAAAAGTTAAATTCGAGCAAGGTAGCGTTCTTATATATTCGATAAAAACATCGATCCAACGATCGGTACATGATTATATATATGGCGTATTTTAGACAGCTAGCTTTCAGAGGAAGATCAGTTGGAAATCCCCAAATCGATCGTTTTCTGGATATAAACGATTGGCAGCTGCCATTAACGAAGGAAATGTCTAGGCAGCTAGAATTGTGTTACCCTTCCATGTGATGATATCCCGCCCAACCCAAATCCAATCGCTATCTTTTTTGACACTGATAACAATTAACATGCTTCTGGTCAAATGTTGAGCACTCGCAAATTAAACAATAAACACACCCATTTGGCAGTCGTAATGTTCTGCGAGAGAGAGAGAGAGATATGAAAAGGACTATTGATGAGTCTTGACAGTGCTTTCTCCGGCAATCCACTCAATGGGTAATATCAAATGCATGTGATTTCAACAGGAAGCCACTTCGAATTGTTTCCTATTTCCACCGAAAGAAATAAATATTTTTTAATATATGAGGTTGTCGAAATTAAATTTTGTTCTTTAAAATTAAAATTAAGATTCCAATATTATTAACATATACATATAAAAAAAATAAACGTTGAGTTCAATGCTGAGATCAACTATTCAACTAATTGGATGCATGCAATATTTCTTAATAGATTAATTTTATATACTCCATACAAATCATGCTAAGGTGGTTGTTTATTTTGCTGGACTTTCAAAACCAAGGAAAACAAAGAGGGATGGGAAAAAAGCAAACATCATTACTTTCCTTTCTCGAACTCCTTTGTCCTTCATCAGCCTTAGGCTAGTCACAAGTGGTCCTAAATTAAACAATGAATTAATGAGACAATTGATAATTAGATTTTAATGTCTTTTGACTATACAATAAGCTATTAAGTAGTATACAATTTTAATTTCCTTTTTTTTTCATTTATTTTTAATTTTGCAGTAGAACTACTAAATTTACATTTTTTCCCTCTTAAATCTTTGCACTATTTATTGGTATTAATTAATAAAGTTAATCCTCCAAATTGATGTTCAAGTTTTAATTATATGCTAGTTGGTAAACACACAAGCAAGGGAAAAATATATAAATTTTATCACCATAAAAGTAAAAGTTGGAAACTAAAGAATTTACAAAGAAAAAAAAGCATACAATTCAAAACCCTAAAAGAAAAGAGAAAGGGGGAAAGTGGAAAATCATCCATTACAATTGGATTCTCTTCTCCGTGAATGACGGATGGATTGTGAATATTGTTTTTTTCAACTTTAATTGTGTTCTAAAGTTTTTGGTCCGCTTGTCTTTTCTGACTTACATATGAACTTATTGCAATCCAAAGACTCTTGTTTTGTAGGTCTATTATATTATAAGGGTTAGGTTCTGACCCTAATAATATATTGAAGCAATTTAAACTTTAAAAGTCTTGAGGCTAAACCCAACTAATTATTTGGGACCAAGGTGCCCCATCAGCAAAGCTGTTCCTGAAATTTTTAGGTACAGTGTTTTAATGGATATGGAATCCCATGTGAAAATAGGAGCATAAGATTGTGGAGTACTCATGATGCTGGGGATTGGACGGCTAAAATTGAAAAGAAAAAAAAGAAAAAAGAAATGGGCCATTTTGAAGAGATATAATAGCTGTAGTACTATACTGTAAACAAACAAATAATTACACCCAACCACGCTTTAATTTCTCAGTTCCCTGTACCTTTCACCATTGCTAGCTCCACCTCCATTTTATCATCACATTTATTGTTTTTTTAATTTTTAAAACTTTTTTTTCAGTAATTTCATGCAATTATTGACTAGATTTTGGTAAAAAAATAAATAAATGGAAAAGCACAAGCTTATACATCCATCTACAAGTGTTTATGATCAATCCAAATTATGAAAATTTATATTCATATTTGGTTCAATATGAGTAAAGTTTATTTAATTGAATAGACTATTCGATCAAAAGTAAGTTTAAATGCATCGCTTCGTTTACTAATAAATACAATGAGTCTAGGTGAGGTGAGCCTGAAAAAAGAATACTAGTAATATATCTATTTTGTTTTCTTTCCTAATGCTATCTTTATGAGATTAATTTCTAATCAGTTGATCTGCTTTGCTTAAATTGGAAGTTAAATGACATTGGCTGACCATGAGCCAGAAATATGAAATTCAATGTTATCACCTACTCTCTTTCTCTTTCTCTTTCTCTTTCTCTTTCTCAACTAATGATTGCATCTCATTGGGTAGAAGGGGGCATCTTGTCGCCAGGCAGGTGAGAAAGCAAAGATTCATTGGCCATGGGGGACACTGGATGAAGCTGAGTTAGCCCATGATGTTGGCATAAAATCAGGGGGTCTATTGACTTATCATGCTACATTATTTGCGTTAATCAATTTTCAAAATAAAAATTCATATTCGCAACCTTCGTGATGACTAACAATTTTTCGTAACTTTCTCAACTTTCAACTTCATATTTTTTCCTCAATAAAAAGGAATGAAGTATTAGCCAAAATGGAGGTATTTTGGAATACATTACCTCTTGATGTTAGAAGGAAGAGAGTAAGTTTAAAGTTAAAATTTATTTAATGTGTCTCAATTATAGGTATTTCTAAGTTGTAAGTTTCTCGATCCGCCATTTTTAGTTCAAAATCTCTTGGAATCAAGCAGTTTTCTTTGAAGAGCCTGTAATCTCGATTAAGGACTGCAACAACCTTGGGCAACTAGCTTGGAAACCTTTCTTATTTCTAAACACTATGACCATTATCAATAAATCCAAACCAACTGGATGAAGACAATAATGGCCCAAAGGGCTGTAGGGGTATGCCTAAGTGCCTGACCCTGGCCGATAGCTGAGACGTCAGTGGCCATGCTTTCTGGGCCTTCTGGCTAGTTCATACATCATAAATAGCGAAACTAAAACAAACAGATTGGGCTTGGAAACTTAGTCGTGGGCTTGTAAAGCATCGTTCACTTCTCTCACCATTGCCGAAGACAGCTCTATTTCAAGGGTATTCCACCGACAACAATGTTCAAGGCTTTAAAGCTATAATTAGGCATAAAAAACCAAAAAATTCCATCAATTCGACGTTAAGTATGAATTGAACATCTAACTTTGATTGATGAATGATAATCCAAGTATATTATTTCCGGTAGTATTGCTTTTAGATGAAAATTAGGTATTCATGATGAAATAGGTCTTTGAATAATTTCTTCTCCCGTGATAAAATAAATTGCTTTTGCATCACCCTAGGAAAACGAAGAGCAAAACAAACCAATACTTCAAGTAGACTGCCGTGCTGGGTAGAATCTGGGCGGGTGTCGGCGCCGTTGGGGAAGTTGGCCAGCTAGCTAACCACCAAATCAATACTTTCTCACTTGTTCAAGGAGCGCCACGTGTTTCTTTTTTTTTTTTTGTTGCAGAAAAGGGCTCTTCAAACTCTTTGCTGACGACCCATTTCGGATTTTGGCTTGTTCAACCAATCATTTCTTCTGACCTTTTTCTATACGTTTTGTCTCAACACGTCACTCTACGATGACTCCCAAGTCACCATCGAAGCACCCAAGTTGATATATTTTTTACTGCCACAAACCAAAGCCCCGACTTTGGTCAATATGAAACAATAATGTCTTTAAAGTACTCGCGCAATTTTTATGACAATTCATAACCCATTTCCGTACCGGCTTTTAAAAATATTGGTTTTTCATTGAAGAAGTCGCTAATGTATTAAAAAAAATCAGGATAACAAAGTTAAATGATAGAAAAAGGATAGTCAGTTGAGCTCATTTCAGAATCCATCTTTCGAACTTTTGCTTTGTTTTAACTCAGCTGTCATTTAGCAATGCTTTTGCCTATTATTATAGATGTCTCGAAACTCTGAGCTGATATCTCTCAATAGCTTAAAAAAGTTAAAAATGACAAAGAAAGAAAGTAGAGGGTGTGAAGTTAATGACTCTAACAACCCAAAAATTGATTGATTTGCACTTTTTAACTCCAAATTAATATCTGGACAGTATTGCTTTTAAGTTAGCCTTAAACTTTACAATAAACTTTCCCCCTGAACAGCCACAACTTTTAGGCCCCATATTACTGTCATGACCTGGCTCTCTTTATGTTTCACCTGTCAGCACTCAGCAATGCCAGCCAGTTGCTTATAAATTAACATCCTGACCTGAAATTTAAGGAAATGAATCAATGCCCCAGCTTAAAAGTTGGCTACAGAACCAATTATTGCTCCAATTGCCTCATTTAGAAAATTTTATTTAATGTTTTTGGCTTCTCTCAAAAAATGCAGCTATTCTTATTTTTGGGGGGAAAAAAAAGGTGAATGCAGGTTTTGTGGTCTAATTCCTAGTTTTCACTACCCAAAAATTCTCTGTTTCTGTAGATTTTATGTATAAAAAAGTTAATTGAATAGAATTACATCAAATAGAAAATGAGTGAGTTGTGAATAGACTAGCCAACAAGAATCCCAATTGCTTTTGTTTTCTAGCCGGTTTGGATAATATGATTACACCATTTATGTGAACCTCATGGAATGTTGAAGCAATCCATTTTAAATATATTTTATAATTATAATTAATCAAAAACTTTTAAATTAAAAACAAATCAAACTTAAACTTAAAAAATCATATCTAAAATCTTATCTAATTCGAATTGAACTTTTTAAAATAACATATTCTTGAACATGCCTAATTCTGTCTGTAATAAGATTTTCGAAAATGGATTCCCTTACTCCCTCCCTAGAGAATAGCTACTTACTCAGTTTGGGTATCAATAGAATTTCCATTATCAATAAGATTTTTCAAAAATGTCGGTAAATTGACGGTCAAACTGTTGTTGCAATCTGACGTTATGACAAAGAATTATAGTATTGGTTGTATAAATCTTCTTTTCTCATGTGGTTTGCAAAGCTGAACTGAACTCCCTCGTCCTCATAGCGTTAGCCTACTGGGACCCATCCCCATTAATTATTCCTTGTTTAAGGAAGAATCTCCCAGATAAGCCAAGCCAAGCCGCTTATACACCACCCTCTCCATTAAACAATTTCTTGAACGTATAACAGTTACAGAGATTTTTGTATTCCTGTTGCAACATTTTGCCGATCATCTTCATTTTTTCACTGTCCCATTTCATTTCATTTGTTTCTTTCTTGCTACAGGAGATCAAGCCATGGCTGCTGAGGTAATAATCACTCGTCTTTTTGTTCTTATATAGGTTCTGTTGATCCTGAATTCCCTGCGAGTATTTTCATGAATTTATGTTCTGATTGTTTTGAACTTCTGGCAATTTAGATTCAGTTTCTGGGTTATAATTACTTTAACTTATCCTCTATTCCTTTCTTTACCTTATTTTCATATATCATTTGTGGCTGGAATTAGAAACTGAAAGATTTTGGCCTCCGGTTTTGCTGAATGTTACCGGTGTTGCAATAATAGTAACTATGATTACCGGCTAACATAGTGGGGATGCTCCAACTTTGCTGTTTACGAGAGAGAGGGAGAGAAGAATTAGAAATTTGAAAGCATTTTTAGCACTTTCTTTTGGAGATCTGTGATCCCACCTACAGTCCCCCAAAAGAAGAGACAAAAAGTAAATGAAAGTAGAGAGCTGAAAGTGTGTCATTAGAAGCAATTCATGGTCGTCATGCTTAGATTTTTTATCCATGCTTGCTTCTGATATTCTTACAACATCAGATGTTAGTCTAAAACAGGGAGAATTCTGCTGCTGCATCAATCTGGAAGTTTTCTCATTAATAGTAAGATAATTAGAGCTGTTAGATTTGCTATATATTGAATATACCACTACTATATTTTATCAATTGATGACTTTCCCAGAATCATGAGACGACCAATGGCTGGCCACTTGGGCTACAGATAATGAACATGAGGCTTCGGTTACAAGAAAGATTACAGGCAGCAGCTCCGGCGGCTGAACCGTCCTCTTTGCACATTCCCTCAAGCAGTTTTGCGTCATTCTCCTCATCTAACCTTGACACAGAGGTATAGTTCCTAAGAACTTTTCTTCCTCCTTTTCCACCCTTAACTCACTCGACATTCATGTCAAGAAGTCCCAGCTTGTTCCACTTATCACTCTCCGAGAGTCAAATTGTTCGCTCGAGTCTCGAACCATGACACATGCTATGGTCAGACATAAAAATTCCTATGCATTTTTTTTTCTGTCAGTCAGTAATGTTTTTCAAGTTATAATTACGACATTTTCTTTTTTGCTAATATTGTTTCTTCCATTACGTGACTGGACCAGTCCTCGGCATCATTTTTTCAAGATAACAGCGTTTCTCTGGGGAAGCTCATTGGATTTAGACCAAGGGAGAAAGGATCACTGTACTTTCAAAACACAATCCACACTGAAGAGAGCAGTAATATTAGGTTGCCTGTAACAAGTGCCTGCATCTGCAAGGATGTCTCCAGAAGACACAGCGCAGATATGTCTCAGGGGATTTGCATTCCTCTGATTCTAGGCGCTTTAGTTAAAATCAGCAGGAACAGGATCAAACAAAAGCGATTGGATAATGTTTGAGGGGTGAAGAAGCCATTGAATTTTCTTCAGTGGCATGGCATACAAAATGGTTTTTTTTTTTTTTTTTTAAGTAGTTTGATTAATTTTAACCTTGGCAATTGTATTTTTACAGGACCTTTTGATTCACACATAATTATCTAGAGCCCCAGTTCCCTCTATAATCTCTAGTAGATTAGCTTTAATTTCCTTTTTTTTTTTTAATTTTGTAAGGAATTTTTGATTATGGGGTTTTCTTAATGCATGCCATAGTTCTAAAAAAATTGGTAGAGTGAATTAATCATGTTGGACTCTCAAAGTATTGCAAAAACCCAATAAAAAATAACAATAGACTTAGAAGTTGGATCACAACAAAAGTATTTAAAAAATTGTTCTTCGTTTTATACTTATGAATATTTTTTAATAAATAAATTGAAGTCTAAGTTTCCAATCCCTCTTGCTTTTTTAAAATCTTGCTCAAATATATGAATAAATAAAAAATAAATTACTCATGAATTGTTACCATTACATTTTCTCTCTTAGATTAGTGAGAAATCCAATATTTAAAAGTTTAATATTTAACAAAAAAAAATAATAAAATTAAGTATTTTATAATTTTATAGCGAGCTTCAAGACTAACAAATAAATCAGGCCTGGTAAGCAAATGGTAAAGGTCCACGTGTCAAGATAGATTTGCAAGAACAAATGGGTTTACGATACGAGCATATATACACTGAAAACACCAGTCCTAAGTGCAAAACCCCTCGAAAGCCTAAAACCCTCCACCCAAAAACACACAAAATAATAATAATAATAATAATAATAACCCTCTAAAATCTTTGCCAGCGAATATGTCCGCTGCCAGGTCCGTCCTCCGCTCCGCCGCCTCCCGAGCGACCGCTGCGACCAGACTTGGCAGCGCAACCAAGCCCATGGCTCGACCCGCTTGCTCGCCGTTTCGGATCTCCAAACAAAAGCCTTTCTCTGTTCGCATTTTCAGGTAATGGATATTAATCCCTCTCTTTTATTTGTTTAGGAAATAAATTGATAGTATGGTTTTAAATAAATTTGAAAAAAGGTCACCGGTGGAGATGAGCTGCTGTGTGGAATCGCTGCTGCCGTATCATACAGCCACTGCTTCGGCTTTGCTGACTTCCATGCTTTCTGTCTCTCGCCTGAGCTCTGGTTGGACCACTGAAGGTATTTCTATCCACTCTTTTTTTCATTTTGATCTGTTTAATTTATTGGGTTTTAAAGCATTCAAAGTTTCTAACTTTTAAGTGCCTAGGAAGTTTGCTTTTTAATGATTCAGTGAAAGTTAAATTGAGATATAATGCCCTCATCTAGTCAAAGTTCCTACTAGAAGTATTTGGTTCTTGGTTACAGAAGCAAAATTAAAGGAAACCATATTTGGTCCTTAGAGTTAAGAGGGTGTGCGCATTCATGAGGGAAGATTCAAAATGTTTTTTTTTTTTATGGTTCCTATACCTAAACTTTGTGGTTTATCCAATGATAAGCTTCTATACTTCGTGTTATGTTTGTTCTATATCACATATCTTGTAACTAGAAAAGATGTTGGCAATTAAATACCAAGAAGGTAAAACATAAAGTTCTAAATTTTATTTGAACTAGAATTTATGACGGAAAGTAGACTGTATCTGCTAAGCATTACTGGCTGACAAGAAAATTTTTAGACGAGCATCAACCACCTAAAAACAATAGCCAAATGCATACTCCCTCTTTCATCTCCTCTTTTTTCCTCTCTCTTTTTTGGATAGGTGATCATCGCTTCTCTGCCTCGTAAAGAAATGGAAGAATGTAAATTCTTTTCTCATTTTGTAGGGCAAGACAAGACTAGATGAAGGACAAGCACAGAGAGGGAGTGGCTTGTATTAGTTTTTCATTGTTGAACTTTTTGGAACTGCTACTGAGTTTTTCTTCAGTAGTTGAGGAGATCATCTTTCTGAATTAATTTGAATAGACAAGAGGTTGAAAGCTATGCCCTGTAATTTCATGGTTTTAGAGACAACAGATGAAATCTTGTTAAATATTTTTTAATATAATTAGCTGATTGATCCTGATATTATTGTTAAGCTTCTGAAAAGTGGAACCGTGTTATGGAGTTTGTCATTGTGTTTGTTTATTTCCTGAATGTTTAGACTTGCGTACTTGTTTAGATACTCTATGGATGGGAAAGGGTTAAAGGGCTCTCAGTGATGCAATTTAGTTATAACTGTAAAAGGAATAAATGCATGAAATCTGACACTTATTTTCAGTTTATAAGGGTTTTGCTTATGCATTATTGAGCTGAGATTCTTATTTGGCTCTTAATAAGTGTTGCAACTTAACTTGAAGTAAACCTTCTTTGTGTTCTTATTCATGCCAGTGTTAGGTGGATATAAGACCAATAATGATTTGTTGTTTCACTCAGATTGCAATGATGATGTATGATGAATGTCAGAGAGTTCGGGCAAAGTTTTTGATAAATGTACTCTCTAAGACAAGGAGGTGGAATAAAGCTTTGTAGTAGGGTCCTTAAATGCTTTTCCCCGTTTGTAAATTTAACACGGGGATGAATTACATTCTTATTAGTCAACAAGTTGGGAGGAATTAAATCATAAATAGGTGCTTTTGAAGGTTTTGTGATTGAAAGGTAGGATCAGAATCAGATGATGAAGATGATGATATTTTGTTATTAATGTTTGTTATAGTTAAATGAACTGCTCTAAATATCTGGGGGCCGTAAGGGAAGAAACAGTTTACATATTGAATATTGTCTTCGAAAAATTGAATTTCATGATCATGTTGACTAGTTTGTAGTTTCCAGAGCTCTTGGAAATTGATATCGGACATATGCTTCCACTCTTGTCCTGCCCCAAATCCTAGATTTGTAACCTTCCTAGTGTGCTATCTTCTGCTTGCATTGGTCATGATCATTTTCTTTTAACTTGGGCTGTTTTGTTTTGGGTTTATGATCAGCACCCTTATGGAGTACGCCTTAACTAGTCTAGCTGTATTCTTTGTTTCAAATCTTCTCATTTTGTGCGTCAGATGATTTGAACCCTTCATAAAATACAGTCAAAAAGAGAATACTATTGTTGATCTTCTTTTGTGTGGATGAAAGGTAATGCATTTCTAATGCCATGCACCTATTTTCTTGTACTGTAGATGGATGATTAAGGTTGGGATGCGGTGATCTGTTCATCTTCATGAAAATTCAATCGACTTTGTAGGACTTGATGCATGTATTCCCCTTGGATGAATCTGAAAATCCAAAGTTATTACAAGAATTTGTTCCTTGAGCATCTGGAAGTAGGTATCAGATGGAAAGAGATCATTTTAACATTCTGATAAGTTCAAATTACCAGATATCACCAGGTTTAATGTTTCTTCTTCCCGGTTTTCCCCTTTAATAATTGAAGCTAGTTATTTCATTTGTCACTTATATTATCAAAGTGTCTGCCATGGATAGCATGCTTTAGAGAATAAACCCACTATCTTTTAGTTTAAGTAGCCTTGATATCAGCCTGATGCAGAGTGAGTGATGCCATACAAATATAAATTGCATGAGATTTGACTCTATTGCAAATTGCAAATGATACTGTTATTGTGTGCAGCGACCCTGGCAATTCTTAGTCTCTAGTCGCCATCTGTTTTCTGAAACTGGGTTAAAAAAAAAAAGTAAAAATTGTTCTTTTTTTCCCGTAAAACTCATACTCGACTAGAGATAGATTGTTATCTTCTTTGACAACAAAGTTAACAGGATCTGTGACCTCAATGCGGCCTGGTTTGTCAACAGCAAGCCTCATACAACCCTTAAATATATCAATCTCTGCTGTACGAGCAATAACCGTGCCATCTTCCTTCATCAAGTCAACTGCAAATCGATTCAAGCATCATAATCTTTCTCAAACTGTTCCAGAGTAGCACTTTCAACAGGTCTGCTATTGTTCTCCAAGCCCACCACACAAATGAAAATGTGATCGGGTTTATGTATCTTTACCTCAATAATTGGTTTATCCAAAACACAATATAAAAAATCCAATACAAGCACCCAAGACATCAACGTGTAACTAGTACAGTTTCAAAAGTTGTCAATCAGTGTCAGATGTGTAACCTCGGGAAACCGAAAACCAAAATAAAATGAAGTTTTAACATTTTTCAGGGTTTTCATAAAGTTTCAAATTGAGAAAGAAAAGAGATAAGATGAAACACAATGCCAATCGAGTCAATCAGATTCACGATACGTTAATAGAATAAGAAATTAATCAAATTTGCCAGTGGTTTATCTTGCCAATCGGTGACTAATAAAGAGAGTCAATTCATGTAGCCAAGCCAACATCACCATGCCAATTACTTAATAACCCTTAATGATAGCTAAGATCCTAGATTACATCAAACCCGTACTTGCACTAACAAAATAAAGGGGGGAAAAAAAACTCCTGAAATGCCGTTATATTTCATCTTTGAAACAATCCGAAAGAGGAAAGGAAAGATCAAAGCTTTTGGTATATATAAGGAAACAAAATGTGTCCTTTTGAGAGAAATTAAGATCAGGTCAGTAAAGCATAAAACTTTTGAAGAAACTAAAAGGGTTAGAAAATGGAACTTGATCATTACGAGCAGTGAAGAAGGACAGTGCCGGTCTCGTCTCCAGCAAGGCAATCAGCAATGGGGTTTGGAGGAGATTTTGAGAAGCAGGTCAACCCTTTTGAAGGACCATGTCAGAGGACAAGACCTTGGCGATTAAGGTGTGGCCTTTGATCCCTGGTTTTAGCTGATCCACTTTCACAAACACTGGCTTTCTCTTCTTCGCTAGCTGTTTTTTTCTTGTTCTCGCTGCATTTGCTGCCTTGTCTTCGCCATTGATTCCAGTGCTAAAGCCCCTTCTCTTCTCTGCTTTTCTTCTTCTTTTCGGTGTCTGTTGGTTTTTTTATTTTTTTTTGTTTCAGAGCTTGCGTGAGAATGAGAAATGGGCAAAGCCCCCCTAGAACTGAAATTGAAGCATTATTACTTTTCTGTCATTAAAAATGAAACTGGCATCGAACGACGTCCTTTCCTTGCAGAGAGGGAGAGTTTGTTTCGTCACTTGTAGACATAACCATTGAACTAGTAGTGGATTCTTATATTCGGATAATACGAAGTAGTAAATTTAGACTACTAAAGCATCACAAATGGAGGAAAATATAGTAATAGTACGAGTGTGTGTGTGTCTATATATATATATATATACATACATACATATACATGTATATATATGAAAGAGAAAGAACCGGGGACAAAACAAGGAAAAGAAGCCCGACATTTGCTCTACGTCACCTCGTTTCTCTCTCTCATTTTTTTTTTTTGAAGATTCCTGAGATTAAGATTTTTTTTACTTGATAATTAAAGGAAATAGTCAAATTTTTAATCATAAAATCATGCATCATCAATGATCAATAAACAGTAATTTAACTTTGTCTCTTTTCTATCCTTAGAGTCGAAAGCTTATTGAGATCAACAAGGCCAAAACTTTCTCAAAAATAAAAGTCAAAGAAAACCCCGAAACATATAAATTTTCAAGGAAAAAAATTAAATAGATATATTTTTGGTGGTGAATTATAATCATTAATAAATAGTTTTAAGAAAAAAAATCCAAGGCCAAGCTTCAACCTTGGGTCTTTCAATGGATTCCGAATTCTGGACGTCTCGTCTTACAGCTGTCAAACGCCAATATGATTTGCAGCACCATCTTCAGAGCTCTCATTTGGGTTCGTTTTTAGTTCCTTTTTTTTTTTTTCCCTTCTTTTTAATAGTTGATGTGGGTTTATTTTCTTTTCATCTTATTTTTTGATGTTGGTGTTTCTGTTTTGAAATATAAACAAAATAAATAAAGATCGTTTAAGCATCGATGATT
>JBBYHM010375459.1:0-17128 GCA_038381775.1 Adansonia rubrostipa
GTATTTGGAATAATTCTATTTGTGCAGTACTGCAATAAAATCTGGTGTGTTATGCATAGAGTTTGAATCTTATTTAATTTTAATGTCTTTTGTTTTTGCAGTGTTATTAATGAATCATTATTTGTAGTAGAGGTTCGAAATTGAGATTGTTTTAATTATAAATTAAAATATATATTAAAATAAAGCTCAATTTGATTTATGAAGCATTCGAGTCGAATATTAAGATACTCAAATTTCACTCATTTAATAACTCGAGTTAAACTTCTTAATGTTTTATTTAATATCGAAGGCCAGGTTTTATTCTATTGTTCTTGCATATTACTCTTACTTGCTACATCCTGTTGAATTTGTCACGTTGTATGCTTTTCTGTCTTTGCCTACACATGATGAATCTATTAAATTAATATTATTTTACTTTGGTTAAATTTTAAATTACTTGTGTCCTATTTTTAAGCTGTGCCTCACCCTTTATTATCAATTAAATTTAAGTTGAATACTTAACAAAAATGATATTAATTTAGATAATTATTTAATTTTAGGTCAAAGAATTATATATGCATATTTAAGCTTAAAAAAATAGGGGCTAAGATTAGATAGGATAGATTTGTAAAAATTCCCTTTAGCTTTCGTTAATGATGTCCTGTTTGGAATATTGAAAGACAAAGATCCAGATAAGTAAGGTCTCGCAAAATAAACGATAGAACCGTAGTTAGAGACTGGTACTAAAGTCTCAAACATGTGTTGATTTCATCACATATGAGCTTCGACCATTCAGATCAAGATATGTGCCGTGTCTTCAACTTATAATACAAACAAACGAAATCCTCAAGCATATATTCTCATCTATTTTAAATCCTTAAACGTCCATTCTCACATAATTAAAGTTTTTATTGAAAAGAATTAATAATGCATTTAATTAATTTTTGTCTAATCAATAGTTCAATTGGATAAAATAAATATTCAGGGACTTAATTATTATAAAAAAAGAATAATTGATTGGATTAATTGAAGTATTTTTTTCATATTTAAGCTTTAAAAGTTAGATGGCTAAGATAAGATAAGATAAGATATAGAATTGTAATATTTCTTTTAGAATTATTTTTTTTTTTTGAAGTTTTGCTTATTAAGTGGATTGAAAGTGAAAGATTTTAGATGTGTGAGGTCTTGCAAAATAAACAAAAGAAAAGTCGTTAGTAATTGGTCAAAGTCTCGGATGTCTGTTGAATACATCACACTTGAGCTCCCGACCACTAAAATTAGGACATGTATCATTGTCCTCAAGTATTAATAAAAATTGGGTACAACATTAAGGGAAAAAAAACATGTGAACAAAAACCATTTTAAGGAAAAAAACAAAATAAAATTAGGTATAACGATTTAAGTTGTTATAAAAAACCCTTGCATAGACATGTACCTCATGGCAAAGGCAAGCTTTAACAAAATATAAAATTCTTCTTTGTTGTAATACAACAATGCATAGGCACTCATTATTAGCTGTTGCTATCTCAGCCATATTGATAGTTTCAGCCACTTCCGATGACTTTGCCTTCTACAAGCTCAGCCTCATATGGCCAACTTCTGCATGTAATACTGGATCCGAATGTAAGTTACCCATCCCAAACATCTTCACCATCCATGGATTATGGCCTCAACTTGCCGATGACAGTCGAGTTCCTCCCTATGATAAAGATACTAACAAATGCAATGTCAATCCTACAAGTCCCAATGATATTTTGGTAAGCACACCCATTTTGTTTTTATGTCTTATTTTGGATTATGCAATAAAGATACAATTCGTCCTTCCTAACTAATCCTCTTGAGCTTTGATTATTCTTGTAACCAAAAGAAAAAAAAAAGCTAAAAATTAATTCAAACCATAGAGTTTTATTTGGTCTTTATTGATTTTTATGCGATTCGATTTTTAATAATTTTGGTTTGGTTTAGTTTTCAAAAACCAAAAATCAATAAGGATTTTGCACGTTTTTTCAAAACCAAACCAACCCAACTACGAAGATTTTGAGATAAATTAAGATCCAAAAGATGGTTTTGGTAAAAAGATTATGCATGTTCTAAAAGCGAGCTAGGTTTTGGTAAAACCTAGACTCAACCAAATTTGTTGTACTATTAATTATATAAATTACATAGAATAATCAAATCTTTTTTAAAAGAAATCGATCACTCCATGTATAAAAATTTGGTGGGCTTAAGTAATATTCTTATAAGATTAATCAGATCTAGAAGTAAAATTTTGCCAGTATTTTGGATTGAATCAAGTTTGAACAACCCAAATCTTAATATTTTGTCTAGACGTAGCTTGAGCTAGAGGTGTCTATTGACCAAAATGACCCATCACATTTTTATATTTTTTATCTAAGCTCGAATCGGACTGGATCGACTGGAATTAAAAAAAATTATTTCATGTCAAATCCATACAAATAACTTAACTTTTGAACAAGTCTAACTTGAGCCTAACCCAACAAACCCATGAACAATCCCAATTTTTAAATTGAGAATATTTTCATTCTATAAATTAAGTTGCCATCATTTTATTATTTTTTTTAAAAGAAAAACTTTTTTTTCTTTTAATTGACTTTTTTGTTTGCTTGTAGGTTAAGTTGCAACCAATTGAAGACAAATTAAAGCAAATATGGCCAAGCCTTAGGTACAATAAAGACGAATTTACTTATTGGAAAATTCAATGGCAACACCATGGAATGTGTTCTCAATATCCTACCGATCCTTTTGGTTATTTTAATGCCGCATTAACTCTTGCCAACAAAGATAATCCATTAGACGGTAAGTATTATATTATAATAATAATAATAATAATAATAATAATAATAATAATAATAACAATACCAATTTACTCTATTTATAAATTTATAAATTTTATTTCATATTTAATAATTTATTTAATGCTGCAGAAGATGATTTCTTTTAGTTCTGCATATAATATAAAGAATTTTTTTTTTTTGTAAATAATACGTAAATCTTTTTTTGATTAAAAATTAAGGCCTAATTGTCCTACTTTAGTATGAGTTTATACTGATGTTTGTCGTTATATTTCAACATCACTGAATTTTTTCACTATACTTTCAACTTTATTGGTTTTTGATATAAAATAAGAAAAAAAATTGGTCTTTTGCATAAAGTGAATATATATATATATTTCATTATTTTTTGTCAAAATTAAGGAAATTAGAAGTACAACGAAAACATTTATCATTTACCTTAATTAAATATTTTATGAAAATGTTTTAATTTTATTAATTTTTGTCAAAAAAATATTGAAATTGAAAGTATAATAACAAAATTCAATGAAATTCATGGTCTAACAAATTTGACCTTAAGCCCGTTGAAAATAACAATTTTACTTATAGGAAATAAGCATTTATATATACACATCCAGAAAAACTTATAAATAATTTTAAAAAATGATATTTAATGTATCTAAAATTTAAATCTTAATATTTATAAATTTTTTTTTACTTTTAGATCCCGACTTCTTTGTAAAAAATTAGAAAGAAAGCATAATACTTTTTCTATTTTCACCTTATAATTTCTTTTGTAGAAGAAAAAAAATGAAATAAAGCATTGATGATGCATTTTTGTTTTCACCGTTGAACTAGTTATGGGAATTAAACCAGCAGATAAACCTCTACACCAAGTAAAAAAGATATTAAAAACCGTGAAGGAAAAGGTTGGAGCGTATCCTCAAATTTCATGCAACATGTTGCCGGAGGTCGGCACTCTTCAACTGAGGGAGATCCGATTCTGCTTTGAAAAGGGAAAGCCACCGACGGTCCTTAAAGACTGCCCCAACAATGTCGATGATCGCTGCACATCAGTCGAAGACTCCGTAAGGTTCCCTCCCCCTATTCCTATTTCTACTCCCAATATAACTTGGGATTTCGCTTCCAGCAGCTGGGGCGTTGGGCTTGGGGGTCGTGGGGGGGAGCTGTAAATCAGTAAGAAGCTCAGGCTTGACCTAAGGGTTTCTTGTATACGAGGGTAGGGTTAAGGTTTAAGATTCCAATTTTATTTTTAATTTTCAGATTACGATTTTCTTTGCATTAAATAAAATCCAACATTCCAAGCTTCGACCCTCTTACCTCTTTGTATTTACTAATAGCAAGCTATATGTGTAATACACAGAGTTTGAATCTTATTTAATTTTAATGTTGTTTCATTGTTGAGACCTATCTAATGAATCATTATTTGTGGTCGAGGTAAGAATTAAGATTTTTTTCGTTACAAATATATTAAAAATAAAAACGCTTGATTTGATTTGCGAGACTACTCAAATTTCGTTCACTTGTTAACTCGAGCTAGGCTTGACAATGATCAAACTGAATTTAAGTTTTTCTAAACCGACCTCAATTAGATCACGAGCACATGTGTATTAATTACATTAAATCACTATTAAAAAATAGAACCAGACTGATGGGTCAAATTGGGAACTGATGACTAGTTCGGTCAAGTAACGTTATAGAACTGAAAATTTAGGGAATCGATGAAAACCTAGTTGGACCAATAAAAACCCGATCAAAAAACTAAAAAAAATACAGATTTAAGCTTATTTTTACTATATATTTTCTAAAATATTTTATTTTAAAAAATGAGATTTGAATATTTAAGCCTTTAGATTTATATTAAAGACAATATAATTTGGCTAAATGTATATTTTTATTAAATATTTGCTATATTTAATAAATTTTTAAGATTTAAAATTATCTATTTAGTACTTAAATTCTTTTTTAATTAAATAATCTAATTCAATTGTTCTGACTGATTGAACTGCTAATTTGAAAGTTTCACAAGTTTGGCTTCCTATTCGATTTTTTAAACCTTGCATTCTCTACACAATGAAAGAAATTTTATTTTTTTCTCAAAAATTTTCCTTCCCTTTGTTTTTCTTTTTTCGTACCAAACATAACTTTACAAGTTAAATTAGAAAATATACTAAGTATTAGTTAGTAGAGTTAATATGTAACTAATCATTGTAGAACAACAAAAATTACTTGGTCATTAAATACTCATTTTTATTTCAAAAATGGGATATGATGATGACAACACACATAATTTTAATTATTTTGCAAGCCAAAGGGCACCATATCCTAACTATCATTAGGATATTTCAATGCTTCGATCTACCAATGATAATTGTAATGCAATACAATTTGTGCCTTCTACTTTAAGATTGAGGAACTTTGTAAGTAGCTTTCCTAATAAATATATTGCTTTTTTTTCCCTTTTTTCTGGTGATTTAAATTGCGACATGTATTTATACTTGAAGGTGTTGCTTATCTACTAATCCATGACGGTTCAATGGCTGAGGAAATCAACCAAAAGAAGTTGTCATTTCTTTTCACATCAAGCTTGGGCCGCCTGCAGTTTTTTTCTCATTGTTTATGTTGTTGTTTTTTCTTTTACTCCTTTTCTTTTTGGGGGTAATTTCTTGTGCTATGTTTCATCTAGTCAAGTGTACGTTGTTCATTCTACAATAAAATAAGTTCAGCAGTGTGGACTTGTCCAAAGCGATAGGTCAGGCTTGTATAGACCGAATCTTGAACATAATTTCTTTTAGTTTTGGATTGATTTAAGTTTTGTTCGATTCAAATTTAAGTTAAAAATTTCAAGCTTTCGACTCTTAATAAGATTAATTCCACACTTATCCTTTTGATTGTTGCATATCTATAAATCTATAAAAATACTTGAAATTGTCCCTAGATCACTTGCCAGTCCTAATTAGAAAATTGAATTCACCCTTCCAAGCCAGTTAAGCAACGGAATAAAGCACCTTTTATTTTGGTCATTTTATGCGTGTGTTTATAGATCTATTTGAAAGTAATCTATTTTTTTAAGGTTTAAATCATATCGGGTTTATATATTTTCAGATCCAGATCTTTTTAATTTCAAGTTATTTTGAGTTTAATTTTTTTTTATTTAAGCTTGAGTTCGAGTAATGATTTTTGCATTCAAATGTTCTTGATTTCAAAATATTTTTTGTCCAAACTCTTTCGATTAGGGTTCGAGTTCGAACAATCACTTCATAAATTGAATATTAACTAATCAATAATAGTTCATTCTTGTCATACTTGTTTTGTATCTCATATTTTGTATAATCTATCATAGTGATTCAATGTAAAGAATAAATGTATATTCATCTTATTTTTTATATATATTTAAAATATTATAAATTTATATATATATTTTTATATGTTAATAATTTATTTTATGTAAATTTTAACATGTTTGTGTATTTATGACATATTCATATTAGTTTTCATGTAGTATCATGTTTTGTTTATTTTCTATATTATTTTCGTGTAATATTCTTAATTCATCATTTATTTTTTCATTCTTTCCCGTAATAATTCAATTTTAATTTTAAATTCATCGACGAAAGAATTTGATTATTGCACTAATCATCCATTAATAAAAATTTATTTCCAGTATATTAAATCCATTTTCAACAACAAAGCGTGAGCATTTAGTTAGTAATTTAAAATTTTTTTTATCGCATAAAATAAAGAACAGTGCAATTATTTTAAAGTTTTAATTAGTTGTCATCGAAGTAAATAAGTATTTCCCACAATGACCTGCGATGGATCTTCTGATTCTTTGCAAAGATGACACAACTATTGTTTACTACTACATAATTCAAAATTTATTTTATATTAGTTTTTGATTTTGTATTTAATATATATTTTAATAAAAATATAAAATACGATGATTTAAATATATAAACAATATTTTTTTAATTATAATTATTTGTAGTTGGCAGAAAAAAAAACAAATAGACTCAATCATTTTTCTAATTAGCATTTAAATTTAATCATTAACATGATTGCAATATATATATTATATGAATTTTTTAAATTTTTATAATTTATATATAAATGTTTAATACTTATATATTTTTATAATTAAATTTAAATAAAAATATTTTTATTATTTGAATTTAACCAAATAAATTTAAATTAATTTTTTTCAAAGCTCGATTGGTATGTATCATGGAGAGATCTACTGATAAAATAATATTTTAAAAAAAAGGAAAAAAAGATAAATGAACCAGTGATTCACGCACGAGAAATGCTCTTGGCAAGGGTTCCCTAGCGTACGTGCATATCTGGTTGCGAGTAAGAAGCCAGCGACGAAAAAGGACTTTGAAGCTTTAACTCCCAGAATTCCGAATTTAACTTTTCTGGGGCATATTATTATTATTATTATTTGGATAATTATTCTGAAGGATATTGTTATTCTTCACATTTTATTATTAATAATTTTTTATAAAGAAAATAATGAAAAAAAAATCAAGGAGAAAGATAGAGCTTTTTTTTTTTTTTTAAATAAGGGTAATAAAGCAACAGAAATGATTTTTTCCTTTACAATAAGAAGTTAAACCATTTAAATTAATCAAATATTAAAAATTATTATAATAGGAACATGTATTATTAATCTTTATTTTACATAAAGATAAGAGAATAAAAATAAGAATATAATCAATTTATACATACCAAAAATGGGAATAGAATCAATTTATACATACCAAATATATATCAATTTAAGTTTGGATAATTTCGGATTAATTATCACGGTCATTTTGGGTTCAAGTTATTTTGGGTTTGGGTCATTTCGGGTTCGGATCATTCTGGGAGGGTTATTTCGGGTTTGGATCATTTTCGGATTTAGGTTGGTCAGTTTTAGGTTATTAACTTTTTGTAATCAAATCGAGTCAGATCAGGTTCAAATTAACTGATCGGGTCAAAATTGACAAGCTTATTAGTGAAATTTCGGGACTTAAGAAAATTTTTTTTCTTAAAAAGATTTATAAAAATTACAAAATAAAACAATAAACTAAAAATATTCATTCACTATTGTTATTACAATAAATAATTGTTTACAAGAAAATAAAAAAAAATACAGAAAAAAAGGAATTTGCAATTATTATTTTATCACTTGGAAAGATATAAAGAAAAACCAGCAAAAGTAATTGATCGATTTGAGCTTCGTAGTTGAAGAAAGTGAAATTTGATTAGTAAAAAAGTTGAATTAAGTTTTCTTCTTTTATCAAATTCTCAATTGATTTAAAAATATATTAAATTATATAATTTTAGGTTTTGTTATTTAAATTTAATTTAGTAATAAATATTTTATTTGCTAAAAAGATGTAATTTAGAATATTAAATTTTATACTAAAGAATATAGTTATTATCTTATATAAATATAGATATTTAAATATTTAAATAAGAATTACCGCTTAATATAATAAAAATTGAAATCAACACATGTCCGAGACTTGTGCCGATTTCTAGCCGCCCTAGTTCTATTTGGCTATTTGCCAAGCCTTAGGTACAATAAAGACGAAAATAGTTATTGGAAAATTCAATGGCAGCACCATGGAAGGTGTTCTCATTATCCTACCGATCCTTTTGCTTATTTTAATGCCGCATTTACTCCTGCCACCAACTACAATCCATTACACGGTAATTATTATTATTATTATTATTATTATTGTTATTATTATTATCGTATGATACAAATTTAATACATTTTATTTCTGATTTGATAATTTTATTTAATGCTGCAGAAGATCTTTTTTGGTTCTGCATACAACGTAAAGATTTTTTTATTTTTAAATGATACGTAATTGTTTTGAATAAAACCTTTTTTTAATTAAAAAATAAAGATTAAGATCAAATTTTGCTAATGTATTATGGATCAAAATTAGTCATTATATTTCAATATCACTAATATTTTCATTATAATTTCAATTTATTAATTTTTTATATAAAATAGAAAAATGGTGAAAATTGATCATTTGCATTAACTGAATATATAGTTTAAAAATTAATTATTTGATTAAATTAATGTTATCTCATATCAATTAAATTTTATATTATTTATGTCTTATTTTTAAGTTGAGTCTGTTCACTCATTATTAATTAAATTTAAATTGACTGTTTAATAAAAACAATATTCATTTAGACAATTATTTAATTTTAGTTTGAGGATTTTTCCTTTTTTTAAAAATATATTTAAGCTTTAAAAAATAAGGGATAAGATAAGATAAGATAAAATTGTAAAGCTTCTTTTAGCTTTTGTCGATGATATCTTGTTTATAGCATTGAAAGTCAAGATTTAGATTAATAAGGTCATCATGCAAACTAGACGATAGAAGGTTGCTAGAGATTGGTACAAAAAGTCTCGGAAATGTATTGATTTCATCATAGCAGAGCTCCGACTATTGGGATCAAGACATATGTCGTGTCTGTAAGCTATAATATAAACAAATTAGGTACAACATGTGTAAGAGAAAAACAACAAAAAAAATTAGGTATAACGACTTTTAACTAATACTCCCTCGCATGCGAAAATTGAAGTAGAAAAAGAAAAACAATGACTGGTTGTTATAAGAATTTGAATTTAAATTAATTAGATGTAATTTTCAGAAGTGATTACATGTAGCTTATCAAGCCCATGAGTCAGACTTGGTTTAAATTAGGTTTTGAATTGAAAATTTAAAGTTTGAGTTTGATTTGAGATATTTATTTAATTTAAATTTAAATATTAATATAAAATATAGAGATTTTTTATTTTTTACTAAATTTGTTGAATAAAACTCGTTCATTTATGATTGCGTATACATATGAATATATGAATTAAGGAGAGTTCAAATTATCATTTTTCACTCAAGTTTCCATTCGCTAAGTGTATTCCTTATTATTTATTTATTTTATACTTTTTTAATATTCATTATAAAACAAAAAAAATTATAAAATAAATTTAAAATTCAAATTTTAATATCTCTAGCCTAATTCTCTAATTTTAAGTTGCGTCTCTTTTATATCCAAAAAATAAAATCTATTTGATTAACATACCAAACATCTGTCATCCCCATTAGGTATAGGGTTCAAAGCCCATCATCAGCAATCACTCCCTTTACCCATGCTGAAACCTTCTTTGTATCCCAAAAAATATATCCCATGCATCCATGCTTCTCTAATTCTCACATTTGTCACAAAAACTATGGATAAATCTTAATTTGACATATCATTGCTGATTCTGTAGTAAGTAGATTTGCTCACGAGTTAGGTCGAGCTGCAGTTTGAAAAAATTAAAATCCAAACTCAAGCCTGAATTAAGCCTAGCCTAACTTATCGATCCAAATTACTATTCAAAGTATAATAAAATATTTATAAAAAATAATTTTAATTAATATTTATATATTTTTATAATTAAATTTAAATAAAAATATTATTTTAATTAATAAATAATTATTTGAATTGGCTAACCTAAATAAAAAAAATAAATCTAAACTTAATTTGAGTCGAATCGAGCAGGCTACCTATACCTTTGAACAAATTTAATAGTAAGCTAAAGCATCCTCAATTACCCAAAAAAGACATACCATGCGGATTATGTTCCTTTACTTTATCCTTCTATTTTTTTTATTCTCTTATTTTTGGCCAAACCAGACAAATTCGGAGTTCCTAAATAATCCTTGCTTGAATGCCATAAATTATGTAAAACTTGGGAAGCCTTGGCAAAGCTTATTAACTAAACTATTACACTGAAAATGAAGCAATTACCGCTGGCTGCTGCTGTCGTCTTAGCCACTGTGAGCTTGGTATTTCCCCATAAGTCTGAGTTTACCTTCTACAAGCTTAGTCTCCAATGGCCACCTTCCGCTTGTACCTTTAAAGGAAAGGAGTGTATTTCAAAAATCCCCGACCACTTTACCATCCATGGTTTTTGGCCACAATATGATGATGACAAGCCAGTGCCTAAATACGACAAAGATCATCCATGCACACCTAGCATTCCTACTCGGCCAGATGATATTATTGTACGCAAATTGTTTTGAGTTAGCTTGGTTTTTTATGTTATTGGAATTTGAGAGTGAGTATTGAATACGATATGTAGCGGAAAAAATGGGAAAATCATATCGTCCTATTAATGTCAAAAAATAAGGTTATTTACATTCCATATACAAATGTGATATATATCTACCTGATATTATCTTAATGATATATAAAAAATAAGCTATGTATGCCTGCTAAGTCAATTTTTCTATTAAAATTACTTAATAAAATTAACATAAGTAACTTAATTTATTAATCATAGAAGTTCAATGATTTAATTTAATTAAATTATATAATTTAATCAACTCATGGCACTAATTTAACCAAACACATTACATATATTAGTATACAACTATAAATTGAGTGCCAATCAGGGGCAGAGGTTAGGCATGGGTTGAGAGGCCGTGCATTTTCGAAATTCTTGTAGTGTATATGTTTATATGCTTTTATATATTAAATATAATTAAATTAGTCACTTATGGCTCCTTCAAAAATTTTTGAAATTCCTTTAATATAGATAGTTCTATGTATTTATATGCCAAATATAATCAAATATATATACCAACTACATTTGTGCCCAAAAAATACTTGGGTAGCTCCCCACTAGTGCCAATGAAGTTTTTCTGGGTTACGACCTTCATATACAATCTCCAAGGTATTTATGGATTGATGTAAGTTTCAGAAGATTAGCTATAAATTGATAATATTATATGTGATACGATTTTAGGATACGAAAATAATATTACAAAAATAACTAAAATATAACATGATACAAAATAATAATATAAATACGATACAGAAACTCGAATGTATTAAATTTTATATCACATAAATTATTGACATATTAAAATTTATATAAATATATAATAATACAATTATAACACACAAAATATATAAACATAGTTAAACAAAACAAAAACATATGAACACAGTGCGAATTATCAGACCTAATCGGTTCATTGGGACTGATCGATCTGCTGTTGCTTAAATGTCTTTAGATTATAATAGAAATATTATGCAACAGTTTTTTTGGCATAGATTAATTAATAAATGTGACAATAATGAATGGCTTTAAATTAAAAGAAATGAGCATATTATATATATATATATATATATATAATGATGATTGAAGCAAAAAATCAGCATGTCATGCCTAACTACGTAGCCTAGAAAATTGAGGGAAAACATGGAATAAAATGGAGAAAAGACAAAGAAAATTGAAGTATTCACTAGTTTTTTTTAATTATTATTATTATTATTGTTATTTTGAATAAATTGGCTCGAAATTTGTCTTGAAGCCAATAAGTAGGATGACGACAAACCAATGAGATCATAATTCTTCATGAAATAATTATCAAAATAATAATAATAATTCTTCTTCATGAACCTTGTGGCTATTGAATTAGGTAGAGTCCCACATTGTAACGAGCTACGCTACATAATTTAAGTTTTTTTTTTTAATTTTTTTTTGTCGTTTTAAAGGAATTGTTAGTGATTGTTTGTGGATAATTAATTAAGATTTTGTTATATGGATAGCTATATTTGAATTATTATTTATTTAATGAAAATATTTTTATTTAAATTTAATTATAAAATATATATAAATATTAATATAAAAATAATATTTTAAATTTTTATACAGTAAAATAAGTTTACGAGCTAGATCAAACTAAATTTAGATAAGAATTTTAAAAAAATTTTATGCCGTGCTTGACCTATGAACGGTTCTAATTAATTGTTATTTGTTTATAGTTGTCCTAAGCAAAGAGTTCGAAGTTGTTATAAAAACCCTTGCATAAAAGTATTCATGGCAAGCTTAATTAGCATCTTCTTAAAAGTATTCATGGCAAGCTGGTGACACTCCAGCTCCTCCCTGAAGTTCGAATTCTTTTTTTTTTTATCAAATTGGATTAGTTCAAAGTCGAGTTTAGACTCAAATAAATTAAAGGAGTTTTTCAAAATTTGAATCAACTTTGACAGTCCTAAATAATTTAATGTGAGGATAAATTAACTCATGACATCAATTTAATTCGATAAATATTAGTATAATTGAGTGTCAATCAATTTATTTTGAGAAAGTGGCCTCTCATACAATCTCCAAGATATGTTTGGGATGGGTGTAAGTGTCGGAGTAGATCCCATAATATTAGATAAAATTATATGAGTATAATAAAAAAATAATTAAAATATGATATAACGTTAATATATAAATATATTAAAATCTATAAAACATAAATTATTAATATATCAAAATTTATATAAATATAAAATATTTTAAATATTATGATATGACAATTGTCACCGTTTGTGATTCCCAAAAGAAATCACGAACACTTTTACACACACATATTTTAAATTTTTAACTAGTTAACTTTATTAGCCACTAAAGTGTTTATTTTTTTTTTAGCCATCAATTTTATAAATCAAATTATGATTTTTTTTTATTGTTTTCAAAGTCAAGTTTGTTAAATTTGGATACAAAAACACCTATATATTATATAGATATACATAAATATATTAAAAATGAAAAATAATAGTAAGAAAAATATTTACATTAATTAGGTTCAAAATTTATGCATTTGTTAATATATTTTATTATTTGCAAAACAAAATATTTTTTTAACATAATGATCATTTGTTATTTAATGTTATTTATTTTTTAAGGCTTTGATTTAAAAATATATGAAAAATTATCTAATTAATATGATATTATAACAAATAATTACAATAAGTAAAATATATTATTATAGGATAATTATCCAAAAAAATGTGGCTCTCAATTATCCGTTATTCTTAGTAAGAATGAGGGACAATAAGTTGAATAAGACACGTTAATAATTTATTTTATATAGATTTTAAAATATTTATTTTTTTGTAATGTTTCAATGATTTTTTCATCTAATCTCATATTTTAATTATTTTTATATTATATTCATCTCCAACTTTACTATATAAATATATATATATTATGCATAATGGTGTAAAGAAGCGGAAATTGAGGCAGATATTAGTCTTGGACTTTAGTAAAAGCAGATTGCTTACCTAACAATCAATTTTGAAGACTTATAATACATTAATATTTTACAAATTTACATATTATTAATGAATTAAATGTTATCATCTAATTAAAAATAAAATTATTTATATTTTTAAAAAATATTTTTAAAAGATAAAATTATTTTATTTACTAATCGTATATAAATATATACACTATAAGTGCATCAAATATACATCCATCTCTTAATTGTAATTCTTGATGAACCTAAATTATCGCTGTTGAATTAGGTGGTAGAGTTCCATATTGTAAACCAGGTACTATCTTACATAATTTTTATGGGGGAAATGTAGTAGAACCGGTTAAGGTGATATCTATTTAAAATGAAAAATGTAATTAATGTATAAAAATAATATATTAAATGCAAATAAACTTTTTCGAAATAATAAATAAATAATTCTATAGACATCAGTTGAACGAACCAATTTTATAATACCTCTTAAAGGAGGTATATGCATGTAGCTTCTATTTGACGCAATTGTCTCAACGTTAGAACACAACTAAAATGTGCCACCCTGTAAGTCAAAATAGATGAACTCTAATTCACCCCATGCATACAGAAAAGATAGAAGGTTTTTTTTTTAATTAAAAAAAAAAGAGAAAATTTCCTAACCAAAGGGTTCAAAGTTGTTATAAAAACCCTAAGCATAAAAGTATTATTGGCAAGCTTAGAAAACCATCGTATTCTTGTGGTTTTTCTTTTTTTTTTTTAAGTAACAATGCAAAGCCATTTATTAGTAGCTGTTGTGCTAACCAGCTTGCTAGTGTCAGCGACCTCGGTTTTCGACTTCTATAAACTCAGTCTCGTATGGCCACCTTCTGCTTGTAATGTCGGAAAGACATGTAGCTCGGGCATCCCTGGCAAATTCACCATCCATGGTTTGTGGCCACAATTTGCTAACGACACTTCAGTTCCTAAGTATGATATAATTACAAATAAATGCACCAACATCACTCCTACACGTCCAGATGATATTTTGGTAAGCAAATTAATTATTTGTCTGCTAAACAAATTGCAAGTTTTATTTTATTTAGTAATTCATCTATTTTTATTGTTTTCATTTTATTTTTTTGTGTAATAATCATATTTAAATTATTTTAAATTTTACATGTTAATAACTTATTTTATATAAATTTTGACACACTAATATATTTGTGTAGTATTGTTTTTCTTGTGGACCGATCCATTGGCCAGGCTACTCATCTGGTCAAGGCTTTGGACATAATCTTTCCTCACTCATTACTATTTAATAATAAAAAAAATATTATTTTATAATTTAATTATAAAATATATATTAATATGAAATAATTTTTAATTTTTTTATTAATTTATGAACATTAATTCAGGATTTTGCGAGCCCTATTCGAGCTTGAATAAAAAGATGGACACCTCTAATTCTGTAATTTCTTATTATGTTTTAATTATATTTCATTAATCCTATTTCACAGTTAGAACCAAAGTTTCCCAATCAAAATCTCAAGATCTAACCTTGGTGGGGAGCCTTGGAAAATTTGTCACCTAAATTAATTATTTGATAATTTCTATTAACTCATTAAAGCTCATTTGATTTTGTTGTTTAATTTATTTGTGCTTTTTAATTTGATTTTTATCCATTAATTAATTTTTTTTTTCAATTTTGAATGCTATTCATTGTTTATTTAAATTCGCAGGTGCAATTGCAGCCCATTGAAGAGAAATTAAAAGCAAATTGGCCAAACCTTTGGAGCTCAGATAATATTGTGTTCTGGAAACATGAATGGGAAAATCATGGAATGTGTTCTGATTATCCTAATCAGCCTTATCGGTATTTTAATGCGGCCTTGACCCTCGCCGCCAATTACAATCCATTACAACGTAATTATATACACAAATTTACTAAATATAACTTTGATTTCACACACATACACACGCGCCTATTAAATATATATATATATATATATATATATAAGAGGCTAACTGTACTCTAGATTTCACTGTACCTTCCTATGTTCAGCTACTGACACTTTTTTTTTTTTTTCTGTGTTTGTGTGTTTGGGAGAAAAGTAGAGAAGGGAGGGGAAGGAAATAGAGAAAGAAGACTAAGAAAAGAAGAAAGAGAAGAAAAAAGAGAGGGGAGCGAGAGGAAGGAGAGAAGGGTGTTGGGAAGCGTAAGAGGGACAGAGATAGAAGGGGGGAAAAGGAGAAAAATAAAAATGCATTTTTATATTTATATTATTTTTTTATATATTTATAAATTTTATATAAAATTTTATAAGTTAATAATTTATTTTATTTATATTTTTTATATATTCGCATAATGTTTATACTAATTTTTTTTATTACTTTTAATTGCAAGTTATGGGAATTCAACCTGAAAATAAATCTATGCATGAAGTAAGAACAATATTAGAGAATGTGAAGCGAAAGGTGGGATTTTACCCTCAAGTTGCATGTAACATTCTGCCGCGCGCCGAGGTTAAGACGCTTCAACTGTGGGAGATCCGTTTCTGTTTTAAGAGGGCAGCGCCACCGTCGGTGCTTCGAGACTGCCCTAATAAATTGGCTGGAGATTGTAACGCGATTGACAATGAAGTTAGGTTCCCTCCTGCCCCTCCGATTTATGCTTCTAATATCAATAAACAAATGGTTTCAAGCTAGTGGGTATTGTTGTATATTAGTAAGAATAAAGAAGCAATTCGAGCTTAGCCCAACCATAATTTTTACGCGAAAATAATTTAAGGTTTGAAGTTCGAATTTCAACTCTTATCTTATAAATAAAAATAAAAGCTACGTACCCGACTTTGGTATTGGTGCTTGGCATTGTAAGTTACTAGTAGTTTTCTTGTATCTTGAGTGCACTACTTTAATAAAATCTTGGTGTTGGAGTTTATATCTTTTTTAATTTTTTTTATTATTAATTTTAACGTTTTCACGCATTTATTGTTTTATAGCACTTAAATAAAAACTATTCATGTCTATTTAGGATGTGTTTTGATGTTTAAGTTAAAAGAAGTTATAAGAGTTTTTGTGTAGAATGAATGAAAAGGAGAATATTGGAATGCTTTGGAAAAAATTATTTTGAAATGGTGTTTATTTACTCTCTTATGCTTGAATTCTTTGTAGTCATGGGCTCAACTTGTGTAAAAAGAAAAAAGTGTATGTTGTGTTGAATTGAGGGAGATCCGAATCTGCTTTGAAAAGGGAAAACCACCATCGGAGCTTAAA
>JBBYHM010375470.1:0-17126 GCA_038381775.1 Adansonia rubrostipa
CGAACCTGAATCAATTGTCACTAAATTAACCCAGCCAGCTACGAACCCCCATGAGAGGATAATGACAGCCAACGGCTTCAAACAATAAAAAAAGCCCTCGTTTCCTCTGCCTCTGTCTATGTCTATATATATTATCTTTAGTCCACCACTAGAGAAGGAGAACACTCATCCCGGGTGGTAACCCATTAGTTGAAGTCATACTAATTAATGCTGCTTCAATCAGACAAACCAGCTTTACTCTTTAGATGCTCCTTGAAGTCCATAATGTCAGCCTCCCACCGTGTTACAGTTTGATTTTCGCACACCCAAATCTCCTCTGCTACCTGGTTTATGAGCCTGAAATCATGACTAACAAGTACCAAGCCACCGTCCCACTCATTAAATGCCTCAGCCAGTGAATCGATGGTCTCAATATCCAAATGGTTAGTAGGCTCATCCAGCAGCAGTAAGTGGGGTTGTCTATATGCTAACCATGCAAAGATGATCCGACTCCTTTGTTCATCAGATAGATTCTTCATTGGCATCACTTGTGCTTTCCCTGACAATCCAAACTTCCCGATTGCAGCTCTCATCCTCTCTTCCTCATTTCCAGGGTACTCCATCATATACTGGAGGGCAGACATTTCCAAGTCGAGTTTCTCGGCCAAGTGCTGGTGGAATTGTGCAATTCGCAGATGATTATGCCGTCGGACCATAACATCAATAGGAACCAAGTCCCCTGTCATCAGCTTCAGAAGTGTACTCTTCCCGGCACCATTAGGTCCTACCAGTGCAATCCTTGAGTCCAAGTCTACCCCAAAGTCCAGGTTCTTGTATATGAGATTATCAGGTGTATATCCAAACGTAACTTCCACAAACTGCAGTACCGGTGGAGGAAGTTTTCCAACATCAACAAATCGAAAGACCAGAACCTTGTCTCTAACTACCTTCTCTGTGAGCCCACCCCGCTCCATCATTGCCAATGTCTTTTCTTTACTCTGGGCTTGCCGGGCTAGTTTGGCTGACCCATGAATGAAACGAGCAATGTATTCCTTAATTGAAGCAATCTGTTCCTGCTCCCACTTGTACTGTTTCATCTGGTTCTCCTCCAATTCAGCACGAGTTCGAACATACTGATCATAATTGCCGGTGTACAGCTTGAGTTTTTTGTTTTGCATGTGCATAATATTTGTACAGACTCCATTCAGGAAATCCTGGGAATGTGATACCACGACAAGGATGCGATCAAATTTCTTCAAATTTTCTTCCAACCAGACACAGGCTTCTAAATCTGTTTCAAAGAACACACTTGTACGTTACATCTTAGTTGAGAAGCATAGGGAAAAAGTTCTCCATGCCAAACAGCTTTCAGATGTAAAACAGGAGAAAAAACTATATAATCAGTGTCATCCCAGAATCTAATAATATAAACAAAAATAACCAACAAAGACCTACCTAAATGATTGGTAGGCTCATCAAGTAACAGAATGGTGGGATTCATGAATAGAGCCCGAGCTAACGCAATCCTCATTCTCCAGCCACCAGCGAAATCTCGGGTTTTCTTTGCCTGCATCTGCTTGTTAAAACCAAGACCAAATAAAATTTCAGCAGCACGTTTCTCAGCCGTTGATGCATCCATGGCATCCAATCTCTCATAAATACGTTCAAGTTGCTCTCCACCACCATCCTCCTAAAAAAAACTTTAATGTAAAAAGAAAGAAAGTTACAACGTACACTTTGGGGAAAAAAAAAAATCCTCTAGCATGATTACAACAGTTGGTTAGCTAAATAAACCTGTGCTGCCAATATTTCTGCTTCTTTCTCCAATCTCAACCTCTCCTCATCACAACTTATGACAGCCTCCAATGCAGACATGTCAGAAGCTTCAATTTCCCTCGTGAGATGATAGATATCCATGTGCTCTGGAATTGGAAGTTCACGCAATCCTATCGCAGTAAGCAGCGTGGATTTCCCACAACCATTTAATCCAACCAAGCCATAGCGTCTGCAAAGATAATATGACATAGAAAGTGGTTTAATCAGATTACAGTCCCAAAAGGGTACTATGAATATTGCCAAGCAATACAGGTAAGGTCAACAAACCTGCCATAATTAAGCTCCAATACTGAATCAACAATAAGATCATGTCCATGGAAAGTAACTGATAAGGACTCTATCTGCAACAAAGAAAAAAGCCAATTCACCATGAAAATAAATTCTTACCTAATGACTCTTTAAGATACATTAAGCTTCTTTTACGTCCAATAACATAATCCATCAAAGATAGCAAGAATGTCGAATTTGTTTATATTCATGAAAAGGAAATCTCGGACTAATTGAACCATTCCACTGTAGTTGGTGGAATGCGTAGCTAAAATTCTACCGCACTATGCTAGCAACAATAACCTAAAATAAGCTTGACAGAGGAAAATTTTCAACAGAACATTCAAAATATCCCTTCTTTTTTACCCTTAAAAAAATTTAGCAAGGCATCAACTGGCAAAAACAAACATCCAAAAACGAATGAAATACTAACATTTTCACCAACAATCAATCAAAAGTAAAAGAAAGTCAATCACATTGAAGCTCACAGAAATCCTCTCTTCGCAGCAGCAGCCGCCTTCTTCTGTGCTGCCTTCTTCTTGCTCGCATCCGACACCATCTTCAATCTTAACCACCACAACAGATCCAACAAGGCAAAATTTTTTATAAATAAATAAATAAAAGTTAAATCTTAAAAAAAATGATATCCGGATTTAGCGTTACCCGAGGGAACATAAGAGAAGCTGAAGATGGACCTAGGGTTTATAGGTATAGAGTTTATATGCTACAGTGTGTTGCTCAAAAGAAACTTAGAAACAGAGGTATAAAAATTGGGCTGTGAGATGAAGAGCTGTGGAACCGAAAGAGGGGGAGTTCCTAAGTGTTTGTAAGAAAGACGAAAGGAGAAGATGACACGTTACGGTGATATCGCCACGGACTTCATTTCTACCTAAATTTGTCCGCTCTTCGGTTAAGTTAATTGAAAAAAAAGGAAAAGGAAAATCTATCCAATCAAACGCTGCGTTAAAGGTCATCAATTCCATCACGTGTTATTTTGTCTTTGGAATTTGGATCGAGCATGTTCGGCCCCCGCCGCCAATTTCCCTGTTCCTCTCTTTCACTTTTGTCCCTGCGTAAAAAACTGCAGCTATCTTGGATTTGCTATACATTTCTCTTTGGATTCTCGTCTTGATTTGGGCTTCCCTTGTCTGGTAACTTCAACCTTCTATATTTTTTCTTTTGTTTGAAGTTGTGCTGACTGAATGTGTTTGTTTACATATTTGTTAAGAAAGTAAAATGTTTGATCATTTGCCTCACTGAAAACTGGGACCTTGTTTTCTTAAACTTGTTTAACTGTCTATACTTTCGTATTACTGCTAAATTCAAGTGGTATTTTTTTTTTTTATCTCAGTATGCTAAATTTGAATCTTTTGCATTATGCGATTATTAAATTGCTGCTAAAGGGAATATCAAAGTGCTTTTTTTTTTTTGGTCTGGTAGAAACTGAAACTTTCATTTATTTTTGGGATTATTAGATTTCAGCTAATGTGTAAGTCTTTCTTTTTTGAAGTAAGCTAGTTAATATGGGGAAACTTCACTGAAAACTTTAAAAGGAGAGTAATGAAAAAACGAGAGATTTAAGTTTAGATGTAAACTAGATGTTTTAGTTTTCTCCTTTTTTGAGTTGTTTATATTGTTCTGTCTTCATGGTGGCATTGCACGTAAGGTTTGAGCGATTATTACTTTATATGAAGCTTAATGCGTTCTTGGGACAAGCATGTTCTTGTTTCTTCACACATTTGCCCTTCTTTCTGCAAAGCATACAAACTACTTAGAACCACCATCATATTTTACTCTTCAAGATATATACTTGTTACTTTGCTAGAACATGCCATTGAGCTTCAAGAAGTTAAATGGGTTTTATCTTCAATAGTTTCCGTTTCTTCCTTGGGTGTCGTTGGTTTCCTAAACTTTTTCTCGATATGGTAGAATGTTAGTAAATAAGTGTTTATGCGGCTTAGAGAGCTTTCGGAATGTATTTCGCACTCTCTTTTTACTCTGTCATTTGAGCTGTATGATGAAGCTGAAATATTGGAGATAAAGATAGAATTATAGCTGCATTTAATGTAGTTTTCTGCTTTTTGTCTTCATCTACAGTAACTTGAGAATTTAGACCTTCGTAGTCGTGTTGTATGAGATGGTAAGTTTACCTGTGTGGAATATATATTTGAAATGCATCCTTGAGAATTCAGATAGATCTCCAATGCTCCAATTCAGTTCAAACAACTTTCTTATCTTTTTATTAGAAAACATCCATTTGATGAGTGAAATAAGGTAGAGAAGAATCAAAGAAGAGAGACAAAGAAGGGGTGTAAGATTTGACAGGAACATAAAAGAAAAGAATCGCATATGGTCAAACCCCCTATTAGATTTGGTGTCAGGAAGGAATGAAGATTAGGAGGCAAGACACTGATGGCACTGACTTAGATAAATCAGGTCATGCAGAGACTATGAGGCAAGCTTATTGATCTGAGCTCTTGAAACAAGTTGATTAGAATTATCAAGCATTCAAGGAATGGAGAAAAAGATGATCTGCAGGAATGGTAGGGTGAAAACTTAGGCAAAACAAGAAAGGGTAGGGTTTGATTAGCTCTATTGTTTGGTCATAGTGTATTTGAAAAAACTGGGTTATGTCTTGGGGATCTGAACATATATGGGCCGCTAACATTTCTAGCATTGGAAATCAAAACCCAAAAATTTATAGCAAATTGATAATATCATTTCATAAAAAAGTTCCATTCAGAAATTAACATCTAAATCAAAAGTTAAGGGCATATATGTTCTTCCTATTCAAAAACATCGATGGTGATACTAAAAATAAATGAAGAGCATCCTTTTGGAGAGAAGGTTAAAGGCATAGTTTTATCCTACTAATTATGATGCAGCCAAAAATATATCAATCCTACTTTCAGACTTTTTATAAGTGAATCTGAGTCCAGAATATTGGGTGCTAGGTGAATCAGACACCTAGAATTTCCTAAGTTAAAACACACAAATATGATGCTAGTTAACATTCATTATCTTACTAAGTAGCATACCCTAGAATGAAGACTTCTCACTCAGGGAATTTTAAGTTTTTCTGAATGACTTGGAGGATGGGAGTTTGAGGTATTTCTATTTGTGTGTCAATTAGTACAGTCTTCCAGTCTTCAGGTCTCTGTTACCATGAACCTTCCTTGCCCTGGTCTTAATCTCACCTAATTCTTAACCCCCTAAACCTCTTGATTTAGCTGTTTCTCCATCACTTTATCCTACCAGTTCAGGCTAATGAGACAACTTGTAGCAAAGTTTGCTTACCTTTATCTGCTGCAACGGTAGTTTATCATTGTCCTTGGTTTCTTCTAATAACTTGGCTCTTTGATGTGCTGTAGCAGTTATCTACTTTGTTATTTAATTTATGGCCACAATTACTGGAATAACAGAATAGCTAGAATAAATTATTAACTGTTTACGTTAACATAGTCATTAACCTTTTACAAGAATATGTCATTAAATGTGAAAGTAGATGCAAAATTTACTAGTTTCCAGTTAGGGCATGTAAATCTGTTGTGAACAGTTCTCGGAGTTGGAGAACAGCCAGAAATGGCAGACAAAATGAAAATGAAAACTCCTTACATTATTTAAACTTGTACTGAAGTAACTGAACTATCAATTATGGTACCAGAAAATGCTAGGTATGGATTATAATACCAACAACCATACAACTCAAAGTTAACAATCGACAATTGGACACCCATCCAACTTTTCTGGTAGTTGAGGATGCAGAAGAGTTGCTATTCATCACGTTCTCTCACGTTTTGTTTTTGCAGCTGGGAATCTGCAGCTATTTAAGTGCCAAGAGAACAATCATTCTGGTCCAATCATGTAAATTTACAACTTCCCAAGTTGTTCACAAGATGTTCCTTTGTCATGATGCCTAGGTTGACTGTGAAACAGTACCTAAACTTTTCTTGAAAATTGGCTGTAGTTTTCTATTTTACTTTGGCTCAGGTGTGAGTGTTGGATGCAGGTATGTATCCGACACAGGAATATTTAATTTTTTTTAAGTTTTTTCATGTATTTGAAGGATTTTTGGAGAGTCATATCCCCGTATCCCTGTCTAAATATGTCTTATACATGTGTGGAATACAGAAACTTAATAAAAAATGATAAGTCGGAGCAACAAAGACAGTTTTTCTAGTAGGCTATATCGTTGAATGTATCATCCACTTGTTGATGCTCAATTAAGTGCTATTAATCTGGCTTAGCAAAAAAAGAAAAAAAGTGCTATTAATTAATTACAATGATTTTGTTAAAAGAGGCGAAAACACAAAATATTTTTATCATTTACAGTTGAAATCTTATAGACATAGAAAGAAGAATGAAAATGTTGTTGAACTTGGTTAATATGTGATAAAGGGGAGATTAAAAGGGAAATGTGAAATGTTATGTTATTAGATGTTCTGAAGTAGTGATAACAAAGTGACAGAAAGTTCAAAATTAAGCATTTGCCGATTAAGTCTGTGGAATGACTTTTAGAAATGGTGAATGTGTTTATGCCACCATTGTAGCATTAATATCAGTATTATGTTAGTGTTGTAGGCTATACTTCTGTTTCACCTGCAAAGAAAAAAAAATGAAGTACTATATTGTTATTACTTATGTTGCTCCGACTTTTCATTTTCTTAAAGTATCCGTGTCTGATATCTGTATTTGACACATATCTGGACATTTGTATAGAGATATAATCCTCCAATGATCTTCCAAATTCGTGGAAATCTTGGAGAAAACTGAATATACCTGTATCTTATACTCACACTTAAGTTCGAGTAACATATTATTACTTACTGATAATAAAGTATAAACTGCAAAACTTGAAAATTGACTATATATTTTATTATGTTAAACAGAATGATAGGGAGCCCGCAAAAGGATTACAGTGCTGAAGAGGTATGTGCTGAGGTTGTCCATATCACTCGAAAACTCATTAGAGTGTGGCCGCTCTTGTAATGCCGAGGCGTTAACCATTGTTTGAGAGGTTTTGGCTATGCGACTCAAAGTTGAGGGTCTTGAGCAAGGACGGGGAAGAGGGGTTCATGTTGATGTAAACAAGGAGATTGAGAAGAAAGGCTTTAAGAACAGGTCCAAGGTCCGGGCTGTCGTCAACGCCCTTAAGAGCAGTGGAGTTAAGGTCCTTGAAAATAATGAAGATAATCCCTCATGGCCTAGATACTAAAATTGTAATTACATCTCTCCCCTTCTATTGTTTGATGCGGTAGGAAGAAAAGAAACAAAAGCAAGTTGAAGATATCTTATGGATGTCTCATGTACGCAGAGCTACTAAAATGATCTGGAACTTAAAATTTATTTGAAAAAAATTCAAATTTGAATTAAATTTAATTTAATTAAAAAGTTAATGGTTTGAATTTAAAAAGATTCAAATTTAAAATAGTCTAAATCTGAAATGATCCGCACTCGAAAGAACTCGAGTTCGATCTGAACCCAAACCTGAATTTAACACTAAAAGTAAAAATGATAAAATTATAATTAAATAATTTTTTATAAAATAAAAACTTTAATTATCAGCTTGAATGTTTTTAAAATCTTAAGCCGAAGCTCTTGTTTGACATGCCCAAACTCGCCTGTTTAAGTTAGAATATTTGTTCATTACATCAAAAAATATTTTTTATTAATATATATTTTATAATTAAATTTAAATAAAAATATATACTATTTAAATTTAAAATTAATGTTCCAAGCTGGTTTAGCCCATAACAAAAATATGAGAACTTAGGCCTGGGCTTAATTGGACTAGGTTAGGCAAGTAGCTCGATCTTTGAGCAGGTCTATATATGATAAAATAATAATTTATCAAAAAGTAAAATATATCATAAATTTTAAAAATATCATCAATAAGGTATATCATTCATTTATTACACTTTCTTTAATTTAATTAGTTAAACTTATTGAATATTGAGAGTTTATTTATGTTAGTAGTAAAATTTTAAGTGATTCTTTGAATATTATTCTTATTTTGCTATTGTTATTTTAAGTAATGATAATTAGAGTCGGGTAATAATATAACAAAGTAATAAAATAAATTAAAAAATATGAAAGTCATAATAAATAATATCATATCAGAAATGAAAAAAAAAATCATATGTTAGACTTAGACTAGCAACTAGACATGTCCACGGGTAGAACAGTCCGCTTAGCCTAGTAGACTAGGCATAGTCAGGCTCGGATTTCATATTTTAAGTTTCAAGTAGGTTTGGCCCAAAACAATATTTTTTTAAATAAAAGAATATATTTTTATTTAAATATAATTATAAAATATATATAAATATTAATATAAAAATAATTTTTTAATATTATGAACAATAACTCGTGCCTAAATGAGCGGACTGAGCGAAGTTCGGCTTTGAGCTTAGAATTTAAAATTTTTCAAGGTGTGTCTGGATCACAGAACCGAATTAAGATTTTATCGAGCTGAGCCGGACCAAATTAGGGCATTGACTTAGAATTTAAAATAACGTAACAGTAATTAATTTTAACATAAAATAAAATATGGTGTAAAATATGATGAAACCCGAATTGAATCAAACAAGAATCATTCTAAATTTAAAAAAATTTAAACCTAAAATGATCCAATCTAAATTCGTCCAAACTTATTCAATTGTCACCTCTGCATGTATGCAATTGTTGTTCATAAATAATTCATTTCACGGATCATCCATTTCATAAGCATCTGCATCCATATACTTGTGTGGCACCAGGTCGTGACTTTCTCTGGAAAATGCAACTATATTTTTCCGCTTTTATTTTTTTGAGATGTTACATTCGACACTTGTGTTTGATACATATTTAATATATTTTAATCTATCAAGATATAATATTTCAATGATCTCTAAATATATAAAAATTTAAAAAAAATAAATATATTCATATATGATATTTACTATTAAATTTGAGTAAAATAGGTAAAAATATGCGTATCAAGCTGATAACTAGGTTGAGATTTCTGGAGTAATTAAATGAATTGTGATTTCTAAACTCGTATCAGTCCCTAATATTCAAACCTTATCGACATTGTTCAGAGAAAAAGCACCTAATCGATAACAAACTCTTTTGACGTTTCAGTATTTTTAGAAGACTTCTTATCTTGTTCTTGTTGACCATTAGCTTCACCTCACTCTCAGGAGTGGGGAGGGAGCGCTCCAGATAAGATCTAAACCTCACTTAAAAGGTCTAAAACTCATTCTTACATTTCTTTCTACATATGCACCTTTGGGATTAAATAACTCGTTTTCTTAGCGTTCAAACTTTTATCGACCAAAGATCAATTAATCAATTTTCTTAAGCATGGTGTGATACGAAGGAAGTAAAAGGTAAAAACAAGCTTTGGAAAATTCCTCCTACAAGTCTTTTTCATTTCATTACTTTCCAAGTCATTACGATACGAGTTGCATATCAGTCATATCTCAGTTCAATAATTCTTAATCTAATGATGACAATTTCATTTAATTATTATTTAATATATTATTATAAATAAAATAAAATATTATCTAATTTTAAAAAATATATATTTTTTAAATTATTTTTACAAAATCCATATATATATATACTAATCAAGAAGGGCTTTTCCAATGGTAAATTAATCTCTTTTTTTTTTTTTGTTTCCCTCTCTTTTGTTTATACAAATGGGAATGAGCTCATGCAAGCATCGTACCCGCTAAAAGGATTCAGAAGACCCTTTCAATCGCATGATTTGGAACATTATCCTACATAATTAACTTATATTTTCTCTTTTTGTACTCTTGAAACTGCAAGGAAATTAAGAACACGTTCCATTAATCTATGAAATTAGATCACCCTTTTCTTTTCTTTACAATGTAAAAGAATCTTAATAACAAAGATGGAAGTAGACAAGTCTTATATTACATAATCCCAATTTTCCTGCTAGTCAACATTTATTCAATATTCAAATGAGGGTTAACTATTCCTTTCATTCTTTTCACCCACCCACCTTCATTGTTGGCAGATGTCACTTTCCTCTTGATTAGCAAACAAAGAAAATTTTGGAATTATTATTAACTACTTTAAACTTACAAAAGATTAGCTTTGTTGCCAAAATGTGTTTTTGGTGTTGTTCTGTGACTTTGGGTGCTACATTTCCCAACTCTTTGCGGAAGGTTCCCCTTAATTTCACAAAGGGAGACAAAGATAGAGATGTGAATTGATCGTGCTCCGGTCTAAAAATTTTTCTTACTTTTATCCAAGTTCAAATCAATCAGGATTTAACATGAAAGGTTGAATTAATATTTATAAATTAATAAAATTTTAAAAAAATTGTTAAATAATAATAGGAAAAACAATGTCTAAAATTTGATCAGGACAAATCAGATCCATTAAACTATACAAATAACCTAATTCTTGAACATGTCTAATGACAAAAAGACATTGGGGGATGTCGGAGCATAGTTGTGCTGCTGATTTGCTGCATGAATGGCACATTGAGGCATCATCATGAAGGGATTCATGCACATATACACCACCTACATGATTCTACAGCTGCACATGCAAAAGAGAGATGGTTCTTTTATTTTTTGGCTTGAGGAAAAAGGGTTAAGTCTACGTGACAATGAATGATGAGTTTCATTAAAAAGGAAGGAATATGTTGGCATAAGGAAACTACTTGGTAAATGGAAACAATGACCGAAGGAAAAGGAGTATATATCAAGGGCAAAAATGTAGTCTTCTCGTCAATTAATTTCTTCTTAATGATTAAAAGTTACATTAACAAGGTATGGAATATGCCAATTTCAATCTTTTCGTGGTCCAAACAAATCAAGGATTTGGCTAGTAATTTAAAAGGTGTGAAGCTTCATATTGCCAAGCAAACAGTTGATTAAAGAAGAAAATATCCGGCATGAAACATTCTCATCATGAGCTTGTCTTCCCCATATTTTTCTATTTACTAGTTTTTTATTTAGATACTAACATTCAGCAATATTCCAGTTGTACCAAAGCTTACAACAAAAGTGATGGCAACAACATCCAACATGAAACATTGGCTTCTTGCTGCACTCTTTGCGCTGGTGGCTGAGACCTAACAATTCGTATGTTTATATCGTATTTGTATATTTTATCATATTATAATCATATTTAAAATATTTTATATTTATATCAATTTTGATACGTTAATAATTCGTATTATATAGATTTTAAAATATATATTAATCTTGTTTTGTATTGCAATTATCTTATCTATGTACTCGGGTTTAATATTGTCAGACTGGTGTGTCCCTTTTACTGAGGTGTCAAAAACTTACAGCACAGGGACTGGGAAGAGCCTGTGTAACATTCCAGGAAATGCTGCCATTGCTGATAGCTCATCCTGTCTTGAAAGCAGGACAAAAAACAAAGCCTTCTCATATTTGCTAACCATGGGTTCCCGGACAGGAAAGAAACTGGTTAACTAATGCCTCAAGGCTCAGGACACCTAATAAGGACACACACAAAAAGTAAAGGCGTGTATTGCAGGTTCAATAAAGCCAATTTGTCGAATAATTTGGTAGGTCCCTCGCCCTAGCTATGATTCAAACTGTGGACCCAAAACTAACTCTTCCAGCAAAGAAAGAGGAGAGTCTTTGCTAATCCATTTGCCTATGTCATTACTTGCCTACAATTTGCTGATTCCATATGATATGTTATGGGCAAAGGCAAAGCTTTGCAGATTCACAGAATCATGCAAAGGTGCGTTTCTTTCATGGCTTCCTACTTCGAGACCTTTCCTTTACGTCTAATATACTTGAAAGATCAAACAATGCTGACGTTTCTTTTTTTATACCTCAAAGTTCTAAGTGAGGGAGCTTACTCCAATTCAAGACATGCTACAAAACTAATGCTTAAAAATCATCTATCAAGTAAGATTGTTAATTAAATTCAAACATTAATACTTACAAAAACGTTAATGAGTATTTAATCAACTTAGCCAACCCATGCAGTCTTCACGTTTCTCATCTATACTAACAATAATAGATAGTATTAATTATTCTTCAGCAATTTTCCCCTAATGCGGCATTTCAAGGAAAATGAAAGGAATGTTTCACCTAATTTGGCAACTCACATTCATTGTTAGTTTGCGACTACTGCTTTACAATTTTGGGATATCAAATCAAGTCCTTGTCAAATTAATAGAAATTCTGAAAGCTGTTTATGATCGAAGAAAGACTGCCTTATCAGACTGCAAACATTGCTTGCAAAACGCAAACCATAAAAAAATAATAATAAAAAAGGTTAATTGTTATCAACAAGTTGAATGGGGGTGATGGATAGGTGCAATATTATGACCAGATTTTTTAAAAACAAAGAATCTTCCAGGTCATGCATTCATTCAACTACATCATACAACAGTAAAACCCACCCTCCCTAAACCTATCTTATTTTCTAAGTGTTTGAGATGAATATCCAAATAAATATATTTTAATTAATATATGTTATACTATATATATATATATATATATATATTAAAGATATATACACATAAAGGATGAATATTTAAAAAAATGGAAAGTAAGATGACATAGATATCACCAGTCGCAGCTGCAGATTAAAAACATGACATATCCCACAAACCCCGCATCAACAAAATGTCATAGCACTACTAACCGGTAAAACAGTTGGCCACATAGTAACATACCATTAAGCACATTAAAAATGCTAACCTTCGACCTTTTAACAACCAAAAGAGAAAAAATCAAACCCTAGAATCCAACACACACACACACACACACACACACACACATATATATATATAACCCAAACAAGCTTTTGGGTTTGGAGCTCCGAGTTTAACCCAAAAATTTTCCTTCCCGAGTAATCTTTTTCTCTATTCCGTATTTACACTTTCCCATTTACCTTAACCTGAAAGTCTATACCTTAAAATCCCATTTTTTCTCCTCACAAGATGGCACAAGCATTAGGATTCTCATCGTTAAACATCTGGTGAGGTGGATGAACAGACACCGGGTAACCCGGCACGTACCCGGGGTAAGCATGCCCGTAACCGTAGCCGTAACTAGGGTGCCCGTAACCAGGATAACCCGGCATGTATCCAGGGTAACCAGCCGGCATGTATCCAAATTCGGGTTGAACCAAAAACTCCATCCTGTTCCCTTCCATCTTACCACCAGCAGCATTGGCCTCATTTCCCCCATCTCCGCCACCTTTGTTCTTCTTCTTCCCACTGCCGCCACCACCATTCTCGCCGCCCTCATTGTTGCCATCTTTCTCTTTCTTAGGTGGCACAATCTCAACATTCTTCTTGAGCTTGTCCTTCAAAGCATCAGCCAAGGCCTTAACATCCATTGTCCCCTTTACCGTGACCAGCTCCTTCAGCTCGTCTACTTTCAACTCATGCACTCCTGCAACACCGTCATAAAATATATAAATAAAGCCAGAAACTAAAACAAGATTTTCAACGCCTTTACAGTAACGGAACGGCAAAAACCTATGCTTGCTAAAAGCAATGATAAAAAAAGGTCACCACCTTTGGTTTTAGAAACAACTTTGCGAATCTTAACAAGGCATCCCTGGCACTGGCATTTCGGATGCACCTTCAAATCCACCGTCGTTACCGAGGCCTGAAGAACAAAGATAATTAATAACCAGCTTAAATTTAAATTATTTCAGATAAAAAAAGTTGTAATTTTTTTTACTTGAACAACAAGAAATGTAGTAATAAATTTTGGACAGACATGTTGATTTGAAAGTACTTTCAAAACCCAACATGCAAAATCAGTTATTTGACTGTCGAAAGAGGAAATTAAACTTGAGAATGACAAGAGCAAATTTTACCTCTTTGGGTTTTTTCTCTGGTTTATTATCAGAATCCTGGTTTTTCTCTTTGTCTGGTTTTTTCTGATCTTTTTTATCTTCTTTGTTATCGTCTTTCTTTGCTTGAGGAGAAATTAGGTCAACTTTCTTCTTGATTTTCTTCGGTAGTTTCTCTTTAATGGCGGTCGGATCCACGGTTCCTATCACTGTCAGTTTGTTAGAGCTGCCGTCTATTTTCACCTTCTCTACCCCTGCAAATAACAGAGCAAAACAGGGCAAAACAGAGTGAATAACAAAAGCCAAAATGGTTTCAAAAATCTGAGTGAGAAGGGAAAAAGCAAGTAACAAAAGTCGAAATCATAAAGGTAAAGAATTCATTATACCTTCAAATTGACGAATGTATTTGAGGATTTTGGTGGCACAACCTTCACAAAGACAATCAGCTTTCAAAACAACGGTTAAGGAACCCTTTTCCTTCTTTTCTCCATCCCCTCCTTTCTGGCTTCCATTCTTTTTCTGTATAATACACAAAGAACAACAACCCATATATAAGACACCTATTATCAACCAAAATTTGAACAAAAAAAAAAAAGGGAAAAAAAAATGAAACTTGCAAAGAGACTTGCTAACTGACCTCTCCCATTATGACTCAAAATCCTTTTTATGTTAATTGGTTTCGTGATGAGTGGAAATACCATAGGAGGAGATAAGGTAGTCGAGGGGTTGGGGTATTTATAGAGGGGGAGATGGCATTAGCATAATAGAGTGAAATGCTGATGATGATGGATGAATCATGTATGTGTGGCTGCATGGGTGGTTTTGAGCTTTATACAGGTGAAATGAGGGAGTGGCTGGCTTGGCTAAAAGAAGGGGCTAAGCCAAAGGGTTCAGTTTGATGAGTAATGGGGGAAAAGGGGGGGGGGGGTGGTTGGGAGGTTGGAGGTTCTTGGCTGTTTCTATCTGTCCATTATGCAGAGCTGGTGGTTCTCGAGAGTTATTGCTCCACTATTACCACCACCACCTGCCTCAAAAGTACTAGGCTCTTTATGACACTGTACCCTTCGTCGTTTCTTTCTCTAATTTAATACCCCGTAGTTTAATAAAACCAACTCTTGCCCCAAAATCATATTATTTCATTTCATTATTTCAGTAGCTAAGAAAAGTGGTATTCAGACCTAAGAGGGATGTGTAAATCCCACATGGACTTCTTGCTTCCAATCAAGTAGGAAGGGATCAATAATCTAACATTAATCTCACCAAACTTTGTACTTCATATGGACTCGATTCTAAATATTGATAAGGAAAAGAAAATTATAGCTCACTAATTTCTTTGGTGATAGATTCATAGCCTGAAAATGGTTGCTCTTAAAGTTTGTAGTCATTTAGCCTGTTCGTATGACCCATGGCATTGACCATAATCGTTGAATTTTAGATAAATGTTGCCCCCATAAAAAACCAATTTAATTGGTAAAAGAATTGACTCCGAAAATCTTACCAATCGTTTCAATTATTTTAATCTAGCCCAACTACCAACTTCAAGTGAAATTCTGGACTCATGATTATTGACCCAAAAATTGTTACTCTTTACGATAGTAGCATTGGCCCAATAGGATAACTAACGCAGGCCTGGAAAGTTTTTTGTGCCATTTGTGTAAAAACTGGGCCTCAGCTTTGTAAGGAATAGTATTAAATTGTTTGCCAACGCAGAGGAACAGCCTGTTTTGAGCCTACCATGTGGGTCTCTCATTGTCATCATGAGCAATAAGTAAGAGGCTGAAGAATTGACGATACAATCAGATCCCTTTCGAGTTTGAGATACGTGCATTATTCATAATTAATTATGATAAATATTAATAATTAATAATAATAAAAAAATTATCAATCATTTTGTAATAATCATAAAGTTGCATTCAACCTTCTCTTTTTTTATTTTTTATTTTTTTTTTGTAAATGGCTAAAGATGGTTAGACTGACATACAAGAAAAATCATGCATGATGGCATCTAAAGCAAAATTTGCAGTGACCCAAAGTGGAAAACAGCGAATATAGTAGCCTCATATAGATGGATTGGTCCGATCTTAAGAAGAAACGTAAATAAGAAAGGTTATTATCAATGGGCAGCTACGAAGTTGAACATACAAAACAATGGGTTATCTTTTATCAAAAAGGAAGGTTTTAAAACTGACGTAAACTTAAGTGACCAAAGTGCCATTTGTGGACTAGAAAATTATGGCCAGCCTAGCTACTTTGGCTTTGTCATTGTCATGTTTTATATAGTTCAAACTTCAACGAAGCTACAGTTGCTATACTTACACGTGACTGCGAATTTCACACATCTATCCGTGTCAGATCTTCTAAATATCTGAAACCCGATTGGTTGCCAGGATTCAACCAAGGTCCATGAAACTAATCATCCATGGAAAATTCACGCTAGCATGTGGTCATTAAAACAAAATTTACACAATGGTATTTAGTTATTGCGTAAAATGATAAACAACTACTAATATGTTATTACAAAAAAACATTTGACAATAATATTATTACGTAAAATTCTTTTGCAATAAGTTTGATATTGTTGTTTTGCAGCCAACATACTATCAATACATAATAATTTTGGTAAGTAAAAATATTCTCATTGCATAAAAAATTATGTAACCAATTTTTCGAGTATTAAAACATATTCATTTATTTAGATAATCATATTGAATCATTGCCAACTACTATCGTATTTGATAATAACAAAAAATCGTTGCAATAAATATATAAACTAACACTAACTAAAGAATGGATTGTGAAAAGGTTTTTGCAACAAGTTCTAGCGTTGCTAAAAATCATTTTCCTTCCAAGGGTTTAAAACGTTTCCAAATTTCAAAACAGTCTATTTAACCGTTGTTGAGTAGTATATAGTTCGGGTGATCGATGACAACAAATCTGCACGTGCAGGACTTGGGAAAATTACTAGAGGTGACAAAATGAACCTGAACCCGAAAACCCGCCCGAAAAAATTTGAGCTCGAACCTGAATCGAACCCGATTTGATCAAAAAGTTAATGGCCCGAATCCGAATCAGCCCGAACCCGAATCAACCCGAACCCGAAATGGCCCGAACCCGAAATGACCCGAACCCGAATCAGCTCGAACCCGAATCAGTCCGAACCCGAAATGACCCGAACCCGAAAGAACCCGAACCCGAGCCCAACCTGAACCCGAACCCGAATTTAATACTAA
>JBBYHM010375530.1:0-17110 GCA_038381775.1 Adansonia rubrostipa
TCAATACATGTTATATTTGATGAAGCTAACTCAACCTTGAGAAAGGTATCTTTTGATAATGATGATGTAGAGATTTATCAAGAACAAACATCACAAAAGGAGCAAGAACAAACAATGCAAAATCAAGAAGATCCAAAAGAGGAAGAACTACATGAGCCAACTCAAGTAGAAAAGGAAAGAAATCATCCTAAAGAGTTGACTTATGTCAAAGATGGTGAGATAATTGATGATCCAAAGCAAGGGGTAAGAACTAAATCATCCCTTAGAAATACATGCAATTATGTAGCCATTCTTTCACAAATTGAGCCCAAAAATTTAGATGAGGCTCTAAAAGATGATAATTGAATCATGGCTATGCAAAAGAATTAAAACCAATTTGAAAGAAGCAAAGTTCGGGATTTAGTTGAGAAACCTAGTGATTATCCCATTGTAGGTACTAAATGGGTTTTTAGAAACAAACTTGATGAGAATGGAACAATAGTTAGGAATATGGCTAGATCAGTAGCTAAAGGATATAATCAAGAAAAAGGAATTGATTATGATGAAACTTATGCCCCTGTAGCTAGACTAGAGGCCATTAGAATACTACTAGCTTTTGCATGTTTTAACAATTTCAAGTTATATCAAATGGATGTCAAAAGTGTTTTTTTAAATGGCTTCCTCAATGAGGAAGTTTATGTTGAACAGCCTCCCGGTTTTGAAAATCTTCATTTTTTTCGATCATGTTTTTAAACTTTCCAAAGCTTTATATGAACTAAAGCAAGCACCGAGGGCATGGTATGAAAGACTCAAAATTTTTAATTAAAAAAGGGTTCAATAGAGGCAATGTTGACAACACTCTATTTATAAAAGTAAAAAAAAAAAAGATATTTTAGTGATTCAAGTTTATGTTGATGATATTATTTTTGGTGCTACTAATGAATCTCTTTGTCAAAAATTTTCTAAGTTAATGCAAGGTGAGTTCCAGATGAGCATGATGGGAGAATTAACATTCTTCTTGGGGCTACAAATTAAACAATCTAAAGATGACATCTTTATCAATCAAGCAAAGTACACCAAAGAATTACTCAAGAGGTTCAAAATGGATGAAGCAAAGCCTTGTTCCACACCTATGAGTACCTCAACAAAGCTTTAAAAGGATGAAGGAGGTAAAATCGTTGACTCTAAACTTTATAGGTCTATGATAAGTTCATTACTATATCTTACCGCAAGTAGACCGAACATAATTTTTAGTGTATGCCTATGTGCTAGATACCAATCATCACCACGAGAGTCTCATCTAATTATCGTAAAAAGAATTTTCAAATATCTTAGAGATACTCCAAATCTAGGCCTATGGTATCCAAAAGAATCATCCCTTGTCTTACATGCTTACCCCGATGCGGATTTTGGTGGATGTAAATTTGATAGGAAAAGCACTTCCAGTACATGTCAATTTTTTGGAAATATGCTCATATCATGGTTTTCCAAGAAATAAAATAGTGTTGTTTTATCCACAACCGAAGCGGAATATATATCCACGGGTAGTTGTTGTGCCCAAATTTTATGAATAAAACAACAAATTGAGGATTTTGGCATTACCATGGATCATGGATCATATTCCAATTAAATGTGAGAATACTAGTGTCATTTGTCTCACCAAAAAACCAATCCAACACTCTAAAACCAAGCACATAGAAATTACACATCATTTCATTAGAGATCATGTGCAAAAAGGTGATATAGTGCTTGAGTTTGTTGATACCTTGCATCAATTAGCTGATATTTTCACAAGGATAGATTTTACACAATTAGAAGAGAAATTGGATTAATGAAAACATCCTAAAATTCATAATTTGATCCAATCCTGATACTGTGCCTCACTATTGTTTGCATCATGCTTAGTTTGATAAAACTAGTTTTACACACTTGCTTGTTTGATAATGTTCAATTGTCATGACTTTATTGGATAATTTTGTTAAATCTTGATTAAGCTTTGAATGATCTTGATTTTGGTCCAAGTTATATTTTAAAATGTTTTAAACGGATAATTGGATCAAAAATACATCTAATTTGATGTCATCTTATTGAAAATGACTCCATATTAGGCCATCTGTATCGATTCCTGTACATTCTTCTTCCATGTATCGAGACTTGTCTCCATTGTATCGATACAAACCCAGATTTGTTCTTTGTATCGATACCTGCCCTTCTGTATCGATACCTGCCCTTATGTGTCGATACTTCTCAATGTGTATCGATACAACAGCAATTTGATCTAAGTCTCAAGACCCAGTTCCTTGCATCGATACAGAACCCAGAAATGTTCTTTGTATAGATACTGGTTCCTTTGTATCGATACTTACTGTTCATTTAGAACCCCCCGTGCGAAATTCCATCATTCGAAAACACTGTTCACAATACCATCCCTCTCTCACTCCATCCTCTAATCTTCAAAACTCATCATCCTGACCCTTTTATCTCAAAATCGATTGTTCCATTAACCAAATTCCCTTATCCCACTTACCCAAAACCATTTCAAAATCATTCACTACCATCCAAACCATCAAGATTTCGACATTCCCCATCACCCTAACCCTCACTACTTCCCTCTCTAAATCCATCACTTTTGTCCAAATTTCTTTCGAAAATTCAACTCCTTTTTATTCCTAAACCGTTCCCCACCATTGTTTGTGCGATTAATTACGGATTTATTCATTACATTACACCAATTGCAAACCAATTTTAGCGCCCATTACCTGTTCGACAAAATTCCTCAAACAGCCTTTTACCCACTTAACTTATTCCCTTACCACCTGCTCGACAATAATCCTCAAACACACCCATGGCTCCCAAAACCAAACAAACAGCATGCCGTCAAGGTCCCATCACCCGTGCCTCCACCTCTTCCGCTCATCAACTACTTTCGGCCCAAAATCAATCCTTCTTTGACTTGTGCTTTCGCGATGCTTGGGCTCGAGAGCGTTTCACCACCATTTATGCTTGGATGTTCATCCAACAATGTCGAGTCATCGACTTTCCTTTTCTCTGGTCCATTAACTATCCTTACCTTCAGATCTTTGAAACTTTCGGATGGACCAAAATCCTTTCCTTAAATGTTCCAGTATGAGAAATCTTGTCCGTGCCTTCTTCAGCAATGTCACTCTTGTTATTAATGACCACGATAATGTCATTGCTATTCGGTCCTATCTTTTGGGACAAGATCTCCTCATCAACATGAACTCTTTCGTGTCTACCTTCAATTTTTCGAATGAAGGCGTCATCCATGAAGGCTCGGCTCCTGCTGCATTATGCACCCCCCACATCAAAGCCATGCTCCTTCCTCCAGTAGATCGCTTACTCCATCTTATCATTTCACATGTGCACCGTCCATACGGAACCAAATATCCTTTGATTAGCGACGCGGATTATTGGTGGCTGCATATGATTCAATCCAGCAATCGTACAAATTTAGCCTATTTCATATTTGCGAACCTTGTTCTATGCATACGTGGCTGTCATAGTCTTCTCCATGGCATGGCCTTAAGTTACTACTTCAACACTCAAGGTCTCGATCTTTCATGTGACCTAGAATTATGGCAACCACATACCGCTACATTGGTCGCAAATCTATGGGACTTGCCGGATATGAAATTCAAAGTGGCGACTTTGTTCCAAAGGCTCATCGACAGCCACCACTTGAGCAACCAGATGCTCCCGCTCCCGATGATTATGATGAAATAGAGCATGATGAGCCTTCTCCACCTCCGGCTCCTGCGCCTATGGATATTCCCACGATGTTCACATCTATTATAGGCCGTTTTGATGCATGAGAGGGATGATTCGACATCATCTATGCTCATCTCTCTACTCTTAAGCAAAGTCACCGAGCTCTAACAGAACAATTCCTTGCTTTCTCCGCTGCCTTTCCTTGTGTGTCTCCACCTACTCCACCCATCGAGGATCCTCCGACCGATGACGTCTAGTCAACTTAGACACATTTATTAAATTGTCAAACTTTATGTGTTTAGGATATCGTTTTAAGATCGTTAGGATTTCTCTTTATTTATCGGCCTTTATGATTTTAGGTTTCTCCGCTACTCCATGTTTTGCATTGTCTTGAACATCTTTTGCTGGCTTTATTAATTTATCCTACTTATGCTTGCTTATGCCTATTTATCCTTGAATTCTGTTTTGATATATCAAAAAAGGGGAGAAAGACCTTAAATTTGCAATATGTTGCTTTCCATGAATTGATTATGCATATGTTGGACCCTGAATTACATGTTAAACATAAACTTGATTTCTTAAGCTTAATTTCTAATCTTGGGCAATTTATTGAGGGAGAGTCATTTCTTTTGTTACTTAAAATAAATTTAAAAAAAAAACATTGCGTTATTGAGGGGGAGTTATTTTTTCGTTAAACTCAAACACAAGCAAATTTATCTTAAGTTTTGTTATATCAAAAAGGGGAAGATTGTTAACCTTGATTTCGATTTTGATATAACAAAAAACTTAAGTTAAATTAATACTCAATTTGGTATTTGTGTTTAATTTGAAAAGCATCTTTAAAAATACTGAGTTTGTAATTTGTGAAAAATTATATATTTATACTTAGAACAATTCTTGAAATGTGTTTGAGTCAACCAAAATCATTTCATAAACAATTTTAAAGGTTAGTATTGATACAAAGAACAAGTGTATCGATACAAAGAACAAGTGTATCGATACTATGCATAAAACCCCTCAAATGTATCGATACAAGTGTATATGTATCGATACTGTATCGATACAGGCTGCTTACTATCGATACTCACTCCATGAGTATTGATACAAGGCTTGGCAGTAGCCAAGGTTTATATGAAACCACAAATGTATCGATACAAGTATGTATGTATCGATACAGGCGGCTTAGTATCGATACTCACCATGAGTATCGATACAAGGTTTGGCAATAACCTAGGTTTGGCTAAAACCCTCGTATGTATCGATACGAAGGTATCTGTATCGATACAGCTTGCATAGTATCGATACTCAAATCTCAATATCGATACAACAAGTTGTAATGATCACTTTTTTGAATTGTGTATCGATAATATAGCTTGGATTGAACGGAAATAAGCATTTATGAAGGCCATAACTACTCTCCAACCACCATATTAAATGCCCAATGTCTATGAATCAATTTCCAGCTATAAATGAAGGTTCCAAACAGCTTAAGAAGCATAGATGCAGATTTCATTGAATCATTGAACAACAAAAGCTCAAAACCATCAAATTCATTATTTTCCACTTGTATCAATTCATACTCTTTAAGTCTATTTGTATCTCATTCTTCTTATACTTAAATTCCAACAAACATCTACCTACTAGAGGTTTAATTTGTTTGCAAAATACTTCTTTCATTTCACAAAAGAGGTTGTGTGAAAGTGAGAAAAAATATTTGAGAGGTTGGGGTTTAAGTCTCAAAGTAATTGAAGGTTCTATCTAAGCCTTAAAAGATAGTTGTGTAAGGTTATACCATAGCCTTAAAGATAACAATTTCCTTAATGAATTGTGGAAATCACCTTGGTAAGAAAGTACCAAGAAGAGAGGACGTAGGTGCCGAATTAAAGGACCAAACCTCTATACATCCATTGTTGGTTTTTCTCTTCCTTATCTTATTTTTAATTTTCAAATTTACAAAATTTTTATAGAACCAATTCACCCCACCTTGGTTCAATCTCTCGTTTGAAGCTAACAGCATCACTAACCACTCATATAAACCATATTTTGTCTTAAAAGCAGTTTTCCATTCATCACCTTCTTTCATGCGAATTTGATAATAGCCATTCTTTAAATCAATTTTAGAAAACATACACGAACCATGTAAGTCATCAAGCATATCATCTAACCTAGGAATAGAATGTCTATACTTTACAGGGATTTTATTGATTGCTCGGCAATCAACACACATGCGCCATGTTCCATCATTCTTTGGTACCAAAATCACAAGAACTAAACATGGGCTAAGACTCTCTCTTACGAATCCCTTTTGCACTAACTCATCCACTTGCCTTTGATTCTTCTTTGTCTCCTCAGGATTTGCTCTAAAGGCTGGTCTATTAGGGATTGATGAACCAAGAATGAAGTCTATTTTATGCTTCATACCTTTCAAAGAAGGTAATCCATGTGATATTTTCTAGGGAAATAAATTCGCAAATTCCTGTAACAAAGAGACAACCACACTAGGCAAAGAAGGGTTAAGATTGTTAGTTAAGAAATAAACATCCTTGTACAAAAATACAAGTAGTTGCTACCTTGCCAACATAACACTCTTAATCTCACTTTTTTTTGCAAAAGCACTAACTCTCTTATTTTTGTCTCTATTTTGCTCTCCATATTCTGAATTTTTCCCCTCATTGCACATTACTATGCTTTTTTACTCTCTTGCACACACTCACTTTTTATATCACTCTTTTATTTTTCTCGTGCACTCATTTTCTTTTCTTTCATCTTACACTCTTTAGCTATCCTAATCTGGTCCTCTTATGCCTCCAATGGTTTGAGAGGAGTTAATACAATAACTCAGTTATTCATTACAAAACTGTATCTATTCTTGTACCCATCATGAGTAACCTTCCTATTGAACTGCCATTGACACCCTAAGAGTAGATGACTAGCATGCATTGGTGCCACATCACAAAGAAACTCATCCTTGTAGTTGCCAATAGAGAATGCAAATAACACTTGCTTTGTCACCTTAACTTCTCCACAATCATTCAACCATTGCAACTTATACGATCTTGGATGTTTTAATGTAGGCAGATTTAGCTTTTCAACCATCAAAGTACCCGCAACATTAGTGCAACTACCACTATCAATAATCATGCTACATACTTTGTTGTTCACATGGCACCTTGTATGAAAGATGTGCTCACGTTGTACCTCATCACCATCTTCCTTAGGGTATACATTAAGAGCGCGCCTGGTAACGAGCATATCTCTATGCAAAAGTTCTTCAATGTCAACATCACTACAATCCTCCAATGGTGGCATTTCATCATCATTTGAACTTATGTTCTCTATGTCACCATTATCCATAATAATCAATAGTCCTTTTATTAGGAAATTGAGAAGCAACATGCCCCAACCCTTAACACCTAAAACACTTAACATCATGTGATTGGAAGATAATTTAGTTTCGGTTTTACCTTTGGAAATAGCAACCGAATCCTTTGCCCTTGCATCTTCTTTAGGTTTTGAGGTAGCTTTGTTGTTCTTCCAATTTGACTTCCATGAAGAGCTAGAAGTTGAACCATAGTTGGAAGTGCCCTTAGACTTTAATTGCCTTTCCACTTTAATAGCTTTATACAACAATTCCTCCATCTTCACATAATGATGCAATTGCACCACATCAGCTATCTCTTTATTCAAACCACCAATGAATCTAGCCATAGTTGCCTTACGGTCTTCCTCTATATTGGCCCTAATCATGGCTATCTCCATCTTGTTGTAGTAATCCTCTACATTCATGGATCCTTGAGTCAACACTTGCAACTTTCTATACAAGTCCCTATAGTAATAGCTAGATATGAACCTCTTTCTCATCGTAAGCTTCATTTCTTCCCATGACCGAATAGGTCTCTAACCATTGCTATGCCTATTAATCACAAATTAATCCCACCAACTACTAGCATAATCCGTGAACTCAACTACTGCTAGTTTAACCTTCTTCTCTTCAAAGTAACTATGATAATCAAAAACATGTTTACCTTCCTCTCCTACTCCAAGTATAATTCAAGGTCATTTTTTCCTTGAAAGGTAGGAATTTTCATCTTAATACTACCCAAATTGCTATCTCGTTTTGAAGCTACCTTTTTACCCTTCGAATTACCCCTATCATTATAAAAATCCTCATCCTCATCCTCCTCCTCCTCCTCAACCATGTGTTCTCTAGAGGATCTATAATGGGATAGGGACTTTAAATTATGCAACCTCATGTTTAGAAGCTTGAACTGGACTTTGGAAAGCCTTCACAAACAACTTGATATCAATTTCAACATTATCTCCTCCACTACTCATGTTTCAAACCTGTGAAATTTATTAGGAATAAAAATAGATTGGTTTTCCTCACACATTCCCTTATGTGTTTACACTCAAAATTAGTTGCTTAACCAATCTTGTTTCACTCAATTTTGGCTTTTGTCAACAATATTCTCACTTCTCTTGGCTTTTACCACTCAACTTCCCCTTACAAGCCCTTTAAAAAGAACTTTATAAATGATCTTACCAAAACAACAAGCAACAATGAAGTTATTATAACTTTGATTAATAAGATCAAATACGAAAGATCAAAGAAGTGAAATCAACAAGAAATATGAAAGGAAACGAATTCAGCAAAAAAATCAAAGGAAGAGAAATCAACAAGGAGGAACAAAGAATTCTTCAGAAAATGTGAATATAAAGCTGTAATAACAATCTTCTTTTTTAAAATGGAAAAGAATGCTGGAACACTTTTTTTTGTTCTTTTTTTTTTTAAAGATGATGAACAGAATGTTTTAGAACACTAGAACACTTCTTGTTTTATTTTTTTATAGATGATGGACAATACTAAATATAATAGAAATATAATAGAAATATAATGAAATTATGAGATTAAAAGATAGATTACACTTAACTTTCCAGAACCAAAGCTCTAATGCTAAATAATACAAACCTCGGGATGAAAACACAACCTAAAACCTGATTGGATGAAATTAGACCTCAAAGATCATCTTAAAAATCAAGCAAAGAGAACTTGACCCCAATCAAACCTGCTATTTATAACCAAAGTTATAAGAATCTTGATCGCCACAAGTTACCTTGATAAGATCAATTTGAGTTCTTATATAAAGCATAAAGAAAAAATTCTTACAAAGTTAAGAAACTTTTAAGATATTTTTTTATATTCAAATATGCTGAATTACATGAATAAGACAACCTTATATAGGCCTTAAATTTGTAGAGTCCTAACTAAATAAAGAGAATCCTAATCAATAAAGAAAAATCTATTCCTCATCCTAATCAGATTAGGACATATCTAAAAACTTAAAATCCTAAACACAATCCTAATCAATAAGGATAAAGCCTGCTCCTTACCATAATCTGATTGGGAATTATCTAAACAAATTAAAAATTGAAGTCAAATTCTTATTCAAAAAAATCAGAAATCTAAAATCTTAAACTATAGGGCCATGAATACATGCAAATTGGGATCCATTCATCTTAGACATGCGAATTGGGCTCCAAGTTTTATTCTTCACCTTTTTCAGCCTCAATACAATATAGAAAAATGATAAATCTTGGCAATGCATCTAATTTATCTTGAGCAGCCTCCTTTGCTTGCATTTCCATGATTAATCATTGCAAAGCTTGCTTCATGCATTTAGTCTTTTGCCCCAATCATTGGACCTCCAATTCCTCGCAAAAGATCAGAAGAATGGTTAGAAATACTTGCTTGTGCAAGTTGATCTCCATCAAAGACATTGTATATAAACACAATCAATCAAATGGAAGATCAACCAGTCACCTCTTAAAGGGTGGAAAATACATCCTTAACAACTAACGGAATGATTCCAGGTGACTTTTGCTCCCCTTATATCAAAAAAATAAGATCAAGCTTGCACCATAATACTAAAGTAGCAGAAATAGGATAAACATGATACATCCCATGGAAACCCCCCAAATGATTCTCTGAATGCTGACAGATAATCCCCAACACTAATGACCTCATTTATTACTAAAATTATATTGATTCTTTGGTAAAAGTGTTAAAAACAGAAAGCATTAGAATTCACACATATTTCCATTTGCACAAAGCCATTTTTAGTAAGAAAGATATTGACTGTAATGTTTGATGTGCTTTCCAAGAAAATAATTTTTTTTCATTCAAATCAATCCACAAGCATCCAATATCCACCGCACAGATCAATCATTTAAAAGAAGCTCTAATACTCGATGAAAAACATGTTCATGGTAGATATACAACTTATCGGGCGAAGATGACAAGTAAGATGTGACAGAATCCCTTGTTCAACACTTACATGCATCGTATGAGTCTTCCCACTACTCGTAACACCATATGCAAAAACTGTGCCTGCATGCAAGAGATCATAACAATTATTATCCTCTAACAGTTCATCATGAAATGACAATTAGTCTAAAATTATAGTCTTTACTCATGTAATTTTTGCCACCATTCAATTTGAATTACTATAAAGCCAAGATAAGAAACAAAGTTGGCCTTATATTATAACCCAAACCTTCCAAATTAAAGCTATCACATATTTTATCTCTTTTTACCACTTTATTAATGTTAGTGTGAGTTTGCAAGCCAATTGCATTTATGGTTGCTTAGACACTACTTGTTATTTCATGCATTGCATATTACAATTGGTTAATTATAATTGACGTATTTCTCTGTTCATACGTTGTCCTGAATAATGCTTTGTATAAACTTGTAAAGATAAATAAACAAAGAACAAAGAAATTGTAAGGAATTAGAATTATGAGATCCTTATGCATCAAAGCCATGTTTCTAAATAGTTAATGGTCATAGTATTGTCAAAATAGGGCATTGATAATGCATAAAGACTAATATATGTTAGGTCTCCATCTATGTTACTCGAACTCGAGTGCAAGTGTCTGATACGGGTATGTGTTCAACATAGGTATGTTCAATTATTTCGGAGTTTTTCCATCTATTTAGAAGGTCCTTCTAGCGTTACATTCCCATACTCATGTCTAGATATGCTTTAGATGCAAGTGTCAAATATAGGTGCTTCAAATAAAATGAAGTCGAAGCAACATAGGCCTCCACGCTTATGAAGCATATAACTGATCTAATAGATTAAAGTATAGAGATGCTTAGGGATAAAATACGGGTGCTTGTTAAGATGAACAAGTTCACTAAACATGACCCACTATGATAGTTTCATTTGGTATCTTGCTCAATTGTATATGCAAATATTCTCATGTGTCGTAGTGAAGCAATCCCTTAACTTGTGAGACCAAGCCATCTAGTATATAAACTGTCATGCTTTGATTTCATCTGAATGGGTTTCAAGAAAGGATGCTTATGCTAGGGTGATCTAGGTATGACATGAAGTATATTAAGGTGGATGAGTGGTCTAAAGAGAATTCATCACCTTTAGTAATTTAAAAGAATGTATCTCACTTGTTCCTAACTTATGATTAACCCATGAAGTCCTCAGCCAAGGTAATTATGGGAGTTATCAAAGAAGCTGTGGAACAACTAAGGAAGGAGTTAGAAAATAGACACTAAGCCAAGCTGTCTCTCTTCCAGGATATTTGATGAGGACGTCAAATTACACTAACATTTTGCACACTGAATAGTTAGTCAAAACCAACTTATCTTAACAATTGAGTGGCCATGATGCGTTGCTAGATGATGCTCTTGGTCTATAAATATGAATTGGAAATAAGTATATTTACTACCATACTAAGGATTAAATTGGAATGGATCTAATTGATTAAATTTATAATTTACCAATAAAGGCTTAATTAAATGGTTTAATTAAGCTGTGTTACAACCCTAACCATTTATGCCAACGCTTGCTGCCTCTTATTATGTGGTTATGCAAAGTTTGGAACCTAGACTTCTTTCTTTGAGGTGTCAAGACTTACCAAGAGAGCAAAACAAAATTGTTTTCTTCTTTTGCTCTCTTCTAGAAGTTGTTGGCTTAGGTTTTTTTAGAGCGTAAGGTTTACAAAACCTTGTCCACTAACATGGATCACGGCAATCACTCCATTCCATCTTAGAGAAGGTTTTCTTAATTACTTATGTGGATTATCATTAAAGACCAAATGATTCAGCTGCTTTGGTTTGAGAAGTAATTGGTCTAGGGATTTTGTCAAAGCCATGTTATAGATGTAAGAAATTTCATCCCTTATGTGAGCTCTTGAAATTTTTATCAACTGATTTGCAAACAAGATGATGCCTAACGAGGATTCAGTTTTAATTGTTTATACTTTCACTACACTTTGATCAAATCTTGATTTGTTAAACTTAGTTTTTATTGATCTTGCATGGCTGAATCTAACAATTGAGAGCTCTTATCTAATTTCAATAGATACAACTCCCAAAATGGTTAAACCAATTGAATTGAGCATGCTAAGATTCAACTTTCTTAATGATACCTTGTTTAGCAAGTTGAAAATTGATAATCATATTTTACTCTTTTAAATTAACTACGCATGATACGTTCAATTAATGTTGTACTGTAAAGAGAGAGGAAAAAAGACATGTTAGGTTAATCTAAGACTATTATTTCTCCTAAATTGACTTAGGTTAATAAATACTCCATGTTCTAGATAAAAAGGTACAACAATTATGATCCACTGATATATCATTCTTTAGCTTTCTAAAACTTCAAAGAAAATGGGCAAGTCCTCTACCTACTTTCCTTCCTAAAATTTTTTGTTGTTTGCTTGAATTTGATAAAGTTGGAAAAATGAATATTATGTTTTTCACAATGAATTCTAGATGAGATGTATTCTTTTCTAAAAGATTTATTGGTGTGTGAACTAAGGCTGGTTTCTCTATTCTCACCAATTTTGGAATTAAAATTCATAAAAAGCAGCATCATAATTGCAATTGGACATTTAAGATATGGCATCCATGCATTGCAACCGAAAGTTAAAAGTCATAAATCACTCATATCCACTTACAGCAGATTCCTCACAGTGGTACTTCAAAGTACAGTGAAATTAACATCAAAGGATAAAGAAAGTTACCATTTATCCCTTGCATGGCAGCACTTACAACATGCTGAGCAGCAACATCATATGCATGGCATGTAGTTGTTGCTGGGCCGAACACTCTGTCTGTAACATACACATGAAAGTCAACTTACAAAATTAATTACCATAAGAAATTTCAAAAACAAAGGCAGCACGTATCCAAGCTCAAGAAAGTCAAACTCATTAAACAAAAGATAAGCACATTTGCGACCAAAAATGTACATTAATCCGTTCATTTTTCTAACTTTTGCACTTCAAAATCCAAATATGTTTTTCCTAAAAAAAGAAAGAAAGGAATGCATCTTTTCTAAAATATTTGTACATTATTGAGTTACATCGGTGCAGCGGTCTCAAAATGGAAGCCAAATTGAATTCCAGTAAGAAAATGAATAAAAAGTAAATGGCAACCCATAAACTAAATGAAATTATACTGTTACATAACATGAATGAAAATTAATTGCACTCTTAAAAGTCAAAAATGTAGTACAAGATAAAAGTTTACTAACCAAAGCCATAAGCAATAGAAGGATTAAACTCGTTCCTTACAGTATAATCCCCATCTGCATACGACGCTATCTCGTCTCCTTTATTAATTTTTCTCGGACTGTTTCCAAAAATAAATATATTAAATATTAACTATTAAAATAAAACAACAAAGCTTATGCACAGTCAGCGGCAGCTAAATAACAGAAAAATAGGAGACGACCACAGGGAGTGGGTACCTGAGAGGACGAAAACGGACGGTGACGGTAACATTTTCTTTAGGCTTGGAGGAGTCGGGCCGTTCGAGGTCGACAAGCGGGCTTGGGCTTGGGCCAGGGCCAGGACTTGACGAAGAAGCCAGAGACGAGGAGAGTCTAGAAGGAGGACGGGACAACGTCGTTGAAGGAGGAGTCCCCGGACGACCGGTTCTCGTTTCGAAAGAAGGCGAGGGAACGCGAACAGCGAGATGGAAGATCGATGCGACCAACTAGACATCTTTGGCAGAAGGAAAAAAGTCAAAGGAAAGTCAAAGTTTTAGAGAGAAGAGGAAATTAAAAAAAAAAAAAGGAGGGGGAGGTTTCAGTTTCATATGCCGGCGAATGAAGCCGTGCCCGCCGCCCTCAAGCTGCTACTCTCCCTCCAAAACGATGCCTTAATTTTTTTTTTTTTTTGGTGAATTTGGAATTTTTGTACGGATGTGAAGTGTGCTTTTTTTTTATAATTTTTTAAATTTTAATTAATTGTCAGATATGCCCTCGTGTCAGGCACTGTTGAGTTCTGAAAATCGAAAAATTTTAGTTTTTTGTCCAGAAAAAAAAAAAAGGTGATTTTGGTGAAAAGGCGCCCAATTTTGAATTTTTTTTTCCTTTTTTGCCCCAACATTTCCGAGCCTTACAAAAGCAAAGCTACGTATCACATTGACCGCTTGTTTTTTTCTTCCGGCCCTGCATGATCAACAAGTAGCTATTAACTAATGCCTTCAATATAATTATAAAAGCAAAATAAAATTTAAATTTATCAATAATAAATCAAAATTTACATAGAAGATTATGGCTTAAGAGAAAAAAAAAAGTACTTGCTAAGATTTAATTTCTTAATATATTAAATACTATTCTCTTAAGAATAATGCATGTGAATTGAACTATATTAAATTGAAAATTAATAGTGATAAATTTCACTTTTAAATAATAGATTTGAGTCTTATATGATCTAAATAGAAATTATCACATTCAATTAATAAAAAAAATTCTTAATTGCACAAAAAAAGATTAGTCGAACATGAGATTTCCTCACTCTATTATTTTTCAATTCATTACTTTGTAATGAATTTGTTATTCACTAGTGTTATTTACTAATGTGACTTAGTATTTTGTAATACATTGCAATACATTATTTTGTAATACATTGTTAGCTTGTTATTTACTAGTGTGACTTATTAGAATTAACTCGGTATCATGCCCATGCATTGCACGAGTTTGTAATGCATTTTACATTTTAAATTTATTATTATTATCAATAATTTATTTTATGTTTAAAATCAAAGTAATATAAATAATATAACTACATACATATTTCTTTCAAGAAAAAAAATCATATGTATATGTCAAAATGTTACAATTCAATAATATGTTATACCTACTTTGACTAAAAATCTATTTAGAACTTCAAAATAAAAATGATTTTCAAGTGATCTTCTTTTATCTTAGTTTTGAAGAACATAGAAACACATTTAAAGTTTTGCATTTTGTATAATTTATCTTTAGCAATTTTCTTCCATAACAGTGTAAGCATCTATAATATATTACTAGAATAATCAATCTGCAAAGATGAGTGTCTTGACTTCACATTTTCATTGTTGAATTTTGTAGTTATAGTGCTCTCTCATAGTTAAATTATCTTTTTTTGTCTTCATTCTTCTCTTCTTGTGTTTTGACAGTGAGGAACATACTGTTCATCACTTGATGTAGTTCTCTTGTAAGAAGACATTTTATCTATCACAAATTAAAGTTTTTCAAATAATAGTTTTAAAGTTTATGTTGATGAAGAAAATGTTGAAATGTTGATTATATAAAACATTTAAAGAGAACTTTTTCATTGTAGAATGGTCATGATTCATGAACAGAGATGTATATATTTAATTTAATAAATTAATTTGATTCATATATGGAGAGAAGAGATGTATACATGTGTACATTTTATTTATTTTAATAAATTAATTTGATTTATGTATGGATAGAGAAGATATATATATGATAGGACAAAACCGGACTTACCGAAAAAATGCGAAAGCTCAATTTACAGCCTTTGCGCTCCCAACAAATTCAAAAGTAATCAAAATGGCACAATAACACAATAATAATATCAGCAACACACAAACGGGCTCAAAATAAGCAAGAAACAATAATCACACGAGACACAATATTTTTACGTGGGAAACCCCTTTAAAATAAAGGGTAAAAACCATGGGACACGAAGTCCACTCAAAAATCTTCACTAATACAAAAATATTAGGTACAAGATCACAATATTCAGCTAGTATAATGAGTACATAACTCAACTTCTAGCCATTCACAATTGATCATCAAAAACAAAGAGAAAAGTTGAGAAATATCACCAAAAATAGAGTACTGTTCATGCAGTAGATTCGGAAGCTACAGTGCTTCAGTGAAAAATCCGACCATTCAAAATGAAGATCTATGAGTCTCCTAGCTGCTGCCAAAATTTTAGCCAGATCGGACCACAAATGGACCTCTGATTGAGACCTTGATGAAAATTGTTCAAGGTTTAAAAACTGCTTACTCTTTTCTCTCTTCTCTGTCTTTTTCCCGACCCTTTTCTACCTAAAATCAGTGAAGTCAATTGCTGATGCTGCTTGTCATTTTTCTTTCATTTAAATGAGACAATAAATGGCCAAAAAAAATGGGCCATAGGTGGGCTAAAAATGGTCACATAGGAGGGACCAAAAGCCAGCCCAACAAATCTCCCCCTCCCGATTATGTGGAGGTGTTTGCCATTCTGGCGATGAAGCAGCAAGTTTCAAACTTTCCTCTTGGTAAGGCAGTAGTCAACATATCAGCACCATTATCATCGGTATGAATTTTCTCAAGTTCTAACAACTTAGCATCTAGAACATCACGTATCCAATGATACCTAACATCGATATGTTTAGACCTAGCATGAAAGGTTGAATTCTTACCAAGATGAATAGCACTTTGGCTATCACAAAACAAGACATACCTCTCTTGAATAAAGCCAAGTTCTTGCATAAATTTCTTCATCCAAAGCAACTCCTTGCATGCTTCGGTAATCGCAATGAACTCAGACTCAGTAGTGGACAATGCAACACATTTTTGTAGTCTAGATTGCCAAGCCACAGCTCCCCCTGCAAAAGGGATCAAATAACCTGAAGTAGACTTTTTGGAGTCAATATCTCCAGCCATAGCCGAATCTGTATAACCAACTAGAACTGCCTTTTCATTGCCAAAACAAAGTTTTAAGTTGGAAGTACCCCAAAGATATTTCATAATCCACTTCACTGCATTCCAATGCTCATGACCTGGATTAGAAAAAAATCGACTGACTGTACCAACAGCATAAGCTAAATCGGGTCTTGTGCATATCATTGCATACATTAAACTACCCATGGCAGAAGCATAGGGAACCCTTTGCATATTTTCCTTCTCTTTTTCTGTTGAAGGACACTGCCTGACTCTCAATCTAAAGTGCGTAGCAAAAAGAGTGGTCACGACTTTAGCTTTGTCCATATTAAACCTTTAAAGTACTTTTTTAATGTACTTCTCCTGTGATAACCATAACTTCTTGGCCTTTCTGTCATGTGTTAACTTTATGCCAAGAATTTGCTTTG
>JBBYHM010375601.1:0-10197 GCA_038381775.1 Adansonia rubrostipa
TTTTTTTTTAATTTTTCAAAAATTCACCAATTTGAAAACTGATTGGGCCCTACAAAAATAAGATAATGTGAGGAACTCTGCATATGCTGGCAATAATGGCCCACGAAAAATAATGACCGCCGCCGAGACAAAATAATCTAAATGAGCTTAAATTTACTAAAAAAATTTGAATAAAAACATTAACACTAACATGAATTCATTCTATTGCTAGGGCCGTTACAAGAATTAGTTTGAACGGATCAATTTTTATTTATATTTATTTATTTATGTTTAGGTTTTTTTTTTAATTTAAAATTAGATATATTTATATTTAATCTTTTAAATTAAATAAATTTATTCATAAATAATAAGTAAATATGTTCATTAATATATAATTAAATTTATTCATGAATAATTAAAAATATATTTATAAATAATAAATAAATAAATAGATATATTTATTAATTTTAAATATAAAGTAATAAAATATAAATATTATTAATTAGATTATAAATAAATAAAACACAAATAGTTATAATATTATTAATTATATTATAATTGAACAATAAACGAATTTTTGATAAATTTTAAATAATTTATGAATAAATTTATTCATAAAAATAAATAAATCAAATATATTATACTTATATTCAACTTATTTAATAAACAAATATCAAAATCTTATTATATTTATTTGTTTAACTTAATAAACAAATATAAATAAATAAAAATTAAATTATTTATAAATTATTCATCAAATATTCTATTTATTTACGACCTTAGCTATTGCCACCGACCATTCAAAACCAAATCATCATCTCCCAAAATCCATAAAAGTTCGTTGAGACTGCTTGGAGTAAACTTACAGGAAGAGTAAATAAATAAATAAAACAAAAACAAGGAAGAGGACCCCGGAGCATATTCTCCTCCCCTCCCCCAACTTATCTTATTTAATCAAAACACGGTCCTTCTAGCAGTTGTCATTTCCCCCAAAATTCGAACTCTCGAAGTCGCTTACAAGGAAGTACAATCTGAAAATAAAAAAGAAGATAAAATAAAGGTCAAGCTTACTCCTCCTTCAACTTCTATTTTTCATCTATCTGCTTTGTTCTTCTATCTAGCTTTCTCCCTGGTATAATAGTTTCCATTTTTTTTTGTTTCATATATAATTTGTTGAAGATTATTTCATGTTCGTATATTTTACTGAAGAAAGAAAGAAAGGAGAAAATCTCATAGTTTTTTATTGAGGCAACTATTCTGAATCTCTCTGTTTTTTTTTTTTACCTTTTGATTCTTGTTAGTTGATAATTCACGTCACTGATTAAGAGGGTCAACGAATCCTTAATTATGTGTTTTTCTTGTTAAAATCTTCATTGATTGCTTTAAAGAAAATATGATTTCATGAGGATGAAGGACCTTAGTATTATACTAGTAGTTCGTTTTTAGGACTCAGCTTTCGCATAATTTCTTCTAGATAGGGAGCTAAACTGACTTAACTAATCCATTCATTTAAATATACAAAAGCAAAACTTAACTTTATTTAAGCAATTAGATGAGAATATGGATACTTCTATTTCCTTTCATTTTCTGGAATGAATTTGAAATTAGCTTTGTTCACAATTCATAGGAATTCCAATTTATTTACTAGAGTTTATATTTTAGGTTAATGTATTTTGGTTGATTGACTCTTGTTCCAAATTTCTTTTGCATTGCGGCTTATATTTTTGCTTTTATAATTTTTGTTGCAGTCGTAGATATTACTTTGTGAGTTAGAAAGGTCAACCTCTCTGATTTTATAAGCTGCCTGCATCAGTTTCGTGGTAAATTTGTTCTAAATCGTTGGTTTGAAACTTGAATCTGATGACTGAATGGATAGAAAACAGCATATAGCCATTTTTACTACGGCAAGTCTGCCATGGATGACTGGAACTGCAGTTAACCCTTTGTTTCGTGCTGCTTATCTTGCCAAAGATGGAGAGAGAAAGATCACATTGGTGATTCCTTGGTTATCTTCGAAAGATCAAAAACTAGTATACCCAAACAACACTACGTTCGGTTCACCCTCAGAACAAGAATCATATATTCGTCAGTGGCTTGAGGAGAGGATTGCATTTATATCTGGTTTTGCTATAAGCTTTTATCCTGGAAAGGTAATGACTCCTTCAATGAATATCCGAAATTTTCCTAAAGTAATAATGCTTTTATTTATATAGTGGGCTTGTCAGCACTTTATCTTTTATTAAACATTTTCTGCACATTCGAACTTCCTAACATCACTAATTGAAGAGTGATGGGTTAAAAAGTTAAATGTACATAATTTTGAGCTAGTGTTGATCTATCTGAATGCTAATCTGGTAGAACCTATCTGTACTTGCGCTGAATTTTGCTGTTTGTCTCCAGGGTATATTTAGACATTCAAACCTTCATTTGAGCAGCATAGTAATAATCTGATGGTAATTTATAACACTATTTGTGATGCAGTTTGCTGTAGATAAAAGAAGCATTCTTCCTGTAGGAGACATCTCAGAAACCATCCCTGATGAAGAAGCAGATATTGCTGTCCTTGAGGAACCCGAGCATCTTACATGGTTCCATCACGGGAAGAGATGGAAAACTAAATTTCGCCTTGTCATAGGAATAATACATACCAATTATTTGGAGTATGTAAGGAGAGAAAGAAATGGACAACTCCAAGCATTTCTTCTGAAACATGTTAATAGTTGGGTTGTAAGCATCTATTGCCATAAGGTAAGTTCCTAATAAGTCTTGATTTTCATCCTGATTTTGAACAAGTTAATCTGGCTTTTGCTCGTTTTCCTTTAAAGGCCTGTTATATTTAAGGGACTAAAAAAATTTTGTACTTGTACATACTATAATAAACTTTTTAAAACAGCTTAGATTATTTAAGGTTCAAAATATTTGCAATCTACTTTGCCTTGGGTGATATTTTGTTCTGACCTAATGGGGATCAATGCCACCATCTTGGTCCACTAGAATGATGTGTGTCTCTTGATTTTACTATCCTTGTCTAGTTGTTAATGCCGGTGATAGAGAACAAAGGAAAAGAAACAGAGAAGCAGAAAGTAGAAGGAAAGTAAGGGAGAGCTTGGAGGAGAAGAAAGTTGAATTTCTTTGTGTCTCCATGCATTACTATATATATATATATATATATATATTAATTATAATTAATTTCATTGGATTGCAATTGTGATGTAATTGCAGGTAATTAGGTTGTCTGCTGCCACCCAGGATTATCCCAGATCCATCATCTGCAATGTTCATGGAGTTAATCCCAAGTTTCTTGAGATGGGCAAGAAAAAGTTTGAGCGACAACATGGCAGTAACCAGTCCTTCACCAAAGGGGCTTACTACATTGGGAAGATGGTTTGGAGCAAAGGCTACGAGGAACTACTTAAACTTCTTCATGATCACCAAAAGGAGTTAGCTGGTCTGGAGGTTGATCTATATGGCAATGGAGAGGACTCCGATCAAGTTAAGGAAGCTGCTAACAAGCTGAAATTGACTGTTAGAGTTCATCCTGGTCGTGATCATGCTGATCCTTTATTCCATGAGTAAGCCTCCTTTTCGTTCTCCCCCTTTCTTTTTGTCTGGGTGATGAACATAGGGATTTGGAATTTCAGATCAATGTCTATTAATTTTTTTTCTTGTTTTTCCTTTCAGTTACAAAGTGTTCTTGAATCCTAGCACCACAGATGTTGTTTGCACAGCCACAGCCGAAGCATTGGCTATGGGAAAAATTGTTGTTTGTGCCAATCACCCCTCTAACGACTTCTTCAAGCAGTTTCCAAATTGCCGAATATATGATGATGGCAATGGTTTTGTCGAAGCCACACGCAATGCACTCAGCGAAGAGCCTGTCCCACTCACTGATGCACAGAGGCATGAGCTGTCTTGGGAGGCAGCGACAGAGCGGTTTTTAAGTGTTTCCGAGTTGAACCAGGTCTTTGCAACAGAATCAGAGGAAAATTCATCGAAGGAATTTGCATCAGCATCTTTAAACCTGTGGAAGAATATGGAGGACACTTCAGCATATGTTCACCATATGGCTTTACGATTTGAAACAACTAGAAGAGCATTTGGTGCGATTCCGGGGAGCTTGCATCCGGATGAAGAGCAATGTAAAGAACTTGGGTTACCCTTGGCCACTCCTATGGGAGGAGAGGAGAGTCCACAAACATAACTGATTGAAGCATTCTTTTTAATTCATTTCAGAGTATATCTATCAAGGTAGAAAATTTCATATGACTGTAATGTTTTCTTTTATGAACACATGATAGTTATCTGGTGGCCTATTGATACAACAAATTACATGAAAAAATTCTCATCTAACTTTTGATTTCGTCCGATTTCAAAACTTTTTTTCTTCTAAACAAGGGGAGTTTATTGATTGTTAATGTGAATATTTGTGTCCTATTCAGATTTTTTCTATTACATAGTGTTTAAATTTTTATTATATTGAGTTTGACACATTTTTATCTTGTATATTTATATAGTGTTAATTTTTTCAGATAATTTCATGTTTTAGATGATTTTTCAAGTCATATTTAGAATTGTTAAATCTTAACAAAATTAATAAAAAATGGTTTATATTAAAGAAAACAGCGATGCAAGACAATTTTTCTGGCCATAATGTATTTGTTTTCAAGTGGATTAAAGCATTTGTCCAATGTTTATTGGGCGGAGCCTGCGTTATATTAATATGAGGTAGCCTCACTCAACGTCGTCGCTTAGAATGTACACCATACCGCCAATGACACAGACGATGACCCATCTTTTTAAAATCCCAGTAACGGCTGGTTTCAGAGTTTTCTTTTGCTTTGCTAAATATTGCCGTTCATGGCCTCAAATCCTTTACTCTCATTCCCAATACAACTCATCGGCTTTTACTCCCGTTTTTGTCTCATTTATCATGAAAATTCAAGAACCAAAAACTAATCCCGGTAAAAATCAAAACTGTCCTCAGAAGGAATCAATTTCTTGCCTTTTTAATGATGACATTCCACGTTCTTGCTCTCTACGAACAATGACAACACGTGTTCTCTCGGGAATCTTTTCTTCCTCAAATGCTTGCATATTAATCCTCCCTTCCCCTGTCCAATTTTGCATTAGAGACCTTAATTTCTATAGACAGTTTAACTTTGGTGACAATGGCTGATGATATGAAGCTTCAACAATCGTTGCAGGAAAGCCGTGTCCTTGACACCCCAAAAACTGAAATTGGTGTTGAAACTGAGGTATATAATCCTATATTAGTTGATAATATGAAATGGGTTCTGATGAATTTGTTTAATTGGTTCATTGATTAATGGTTTAATTATGTTATTGTTTTAGTTCACTGAATTATCGTACATCTAAACATGTAAAATTTGTTAAAACCATGATTTATGAGCTTCAAGGCAATGAACATAATTGTACTACTACTAACTGTGAAAGGTTCTAATGTGGCCCCCTTATCAACATTCATGAGGGTTTATCCGACTTTTGTTGCTTAATGTTTTAGATCATAGTGGAAAAAATCTGGTACTTGAATAAGGAATTTAATAATCCGGTATTTGTATTTATCAAATCATCTGAAATTTATTATTTCATACCAGTTGTTGCTAACTGATTTTGAAGGTTATATACTTTTTGAAACCAAAGAATTTTTGAAGGCTGTTGTTCCCATGTTAGGATATGTTCTGAATTAGATGATTTGACATGCATGGATTTGTCTTGCATTTTGCTCTTAAACTGTAATGCGGTTGGTAGAATTTGGTAGGGCAAGATTTGAGGATCTTCTTTTCTATATAGGATTGCATGCTGATTAGCGGAATATGATCCGTTATCAAGTGCATTGTTCAAATACTTACATGTTTTCTGCTGCTCGAGTGGTTAATATCTACTAAGATCTGTTGGTTTTAGGCAAATAAATTTGGAACATCTTAGATTGCATGTTGATTGTTTCATCAAGAGTTTTGTTCACAGTAGCACATGTCCCGTTGCTCATATACTAACATGGATTAAGATCTGTCGGTTTTATGCAGATAAATTTGGACATGTGAAAAATGGTTCTTGATTTTGCCTTCTATATTATGATTATGTCATCGAAAGAACGCTTTATCTAGTAATTTTGTTATTTATGTTGGCAATTGGCATGTGCTGAATATCGGTTACCTTAATTTGTTCGATATGGTCAAAGACAATCTATTGACGATTGCATCATTTAGGTAACGTCACGTGCTGATCGTAGGCGGACTTAATTTTCTATGGTAATTTTAATTGACTGTAGCTTAACATATTTTAACTTACAAAACTAATCAGCAAACACAACAGGATTTGAGTCAAAAGCGGATATATCCAGTTATTTGGCCAATTCAGAGGATAGATTTCCTCAACAGCTGGGGCTTCCTCTACTCTTTTCTATCAATATGTATGTATTACGTCCTGTTAGTGATAACATACACATTGTGCAAACGTAACAAAACGTTAACTTAAATTGGCAAAACAGAGAAATAGCTTTTATGATAGCATTTTTATTTTGAATCTTTAGGACTGCTTTCCAGCTCCTCCAGTGAGTCCTGAACGTTTTGATTTCTGGAGTGAGCAACGGTGGAAGAATTCTTTAAGCAAAGAGGAGCTGAAACAGCGCTGTTCACGCTGTAAGGAGATAGGGCATGGTTATCAACATTGTCCTTATCCAATCATTTTTGTTACGGCAAGTTTCATATTCTGTAGTTCCTTTCAATTTCGTCAACATTTACTTATTGTCTGCTTGTATTTTGCTTAAGCATTGTCTTTTCAATTACAAGGTTTCAGATTCAAGTGGGGGTCCTGATAGGGTGAAGCCATTGGTCTGGCAACCTCCAAAAGGAAAATACCGATGCAGTCGCTGCGGTCGTCGTGGACACAACCGCCGCACTTGTCATGGGCCTGTTTTTTATTAAATAGGTTGTTTGTGTTTTCTGCCATGCTGAACTTTTGAATATCTTTGTTTGCTAGGCCCGCCCTTTGGTATTTTTCTATTAAACTGTTAAGAGATGGGATGGTTATATCAGTGGTTGAAATAGATATATATTGCTGTTTTCCGGTTTAGGTTTGCCAAACAAGCAGACGATTGGTTATTACTCAATATACATCTTTGAGAAATATCATTCATGCTAGCGACAGAGTGGAATATGAGAGTTATTAGCGAAATAATGGGACTTTTTGGCAGTTATCAAGTAAATAAGCTTTTCCAAGCATGTTAGAAGCTTTAAGGTAATTCAAGCCATGTTTGATTTCAATTCCAAAAATGTAAAGAAAGAAAGGAAAAAAGAAAAAAGAAAAGAAAAAAGGTTCTTTCTTTTGGCCAAAGAAACGGAAGGGAAAAACTATTATCGGGTTTCATTATGATGTCATACTATTTATCCCCAAAAAAGCATAAGGCAACATGATACCCCTTGAGGAACAAGATTGATGTGGCTCGTGCTTTTGACTTCCTTTGAAGAGCCTTTTTTTTACATTTTTCTCATGAACGTTACCCAGTTGCTGATGGAAACAGTGTAAATGAAATGGAAAGAAAATCTGGGTTATCACTTTCTATTTTGATTATTTTAGCCTATCACTTTTGCTTTATATCTAATTCCTGGAAAATTTTATCCTGAGGAAACATATTGTTATTAATTCTTTAGTACTTTCTAAAATCTCATATTCATAATTGACTACGTTATCTCTTCAATTAATTATTGGCTTCTTATTGCTGTTGGTTTACTATAGTTTGTAATTCATCTGAGATTTGTTTTTTAATTGAATTATTTAATTGAAGGCTTACTATGTACTGTTGAGGTGATAGATGTTAAAAATGAAAGAATTTCTAGGGATCTTGTAATCCCAGCTTCCTTTTCTTGGCTGCAGTGGTAACAATGTTCTAAAAATGAAAAATCAATCAATTTCCAGCTACTTTCTAATCAGGCTTCATAGATGCAAAAAGTGGCATAATTGTTTGTGATAATGAGCGAGTCACTTAACATTAGGTGTTTACACAATTGCATATTGGTTGAAGCAAACAGTCGTATCGTTTGTTATTCTCTTAACTGTTGATTTTTGCATTTCTGATGGCTATAATGAAACTGGCTTCCTTGGTTTGGATGATTCTAGTTTCAAAGTGATTGTGACGAGAATTCTCGATACTGGTACATTTTTTCTCATGATCACTAGCTTGTGAATTTTTACCGCTGTCTCTCTGCTTCAGCTTAATCTGGTTTTATTTATTGAATCCAGGGGATCAAAGTGGCATCAATTAGCGAGTGTTCAAAACTGAACTTTTTACTTCTTTGTAGATTATGACATGATCATATAGAAAATTAAACCAGTGCTTTTTTTTGTCAGTAGCTTTCTTGTCTGCTTCTGCCAAAAAGCGGAAAGAAAAAAGAGTAGAGTCCAAAGGCATTAAGAACGACTCAAACTGATGACTGACGGATCTATCCTAGCTAGAGTCCCTGGAAAGTCTGTTATCAAAAAACAACTGTTCAAGGCCTTTGGTCTCTCTTTTAAGTCTGATAAGCCTCCTACTTGACTTTTGTATCAGTGGTCTGTTGTGATAAATTGATCTGTCTGTTATGTTTTCTTATAATCTATTGTTGCATTGTTGTTAGGTTCATAATCTTAATTTGTCCGGCTGAATAATCTGTCTTGTCTATTTTAAGGGCTCTGAACGGGTCATCCATTTTTGCCTGAATACTCAACTTGCCTTGGAAAAACTAAGATGGCAGTTGTTTTGGGCCGTTGGTATTTGCCTTATATCAGTATCCCCTTGAACCCTTTTAACATCTTAGCAAACATGGTAAGCAATCTGTTTTTCTTTATTTGTTTGTTCTTATCAGTGTCCAATATGTACAAATTCAAAATAAAAATGATTTTATAGACGAGAAGTGAAAGAAAATATAGCCAGAGTTATTTATTTCATTTCATGTATGTTTCAAATCTCCAGTCATAGAACACGTGGAGAGAACCGGAACCCTTGGCTTTTAGAAGCATTTTACTCTTCTTGAGAATTTCCCATTTTAATACCTCTTTCTCATTGAAAACCAAGGTCTGAAGTATTTCTCTCGCGAGGGGAATCCATCCACGCTCTCTTGAGATATCATCATTTCCCCATGGCTGACAAGAATTCATCAAGGCCAACTCCTGAACACCAGATGCTGGTTTTTAAAGAGCAGAAGAATGGATCTAGCTTTTCGGTATTTGAGCATTTAATATATATTTGTTTATCTCTTTATGATCTATACGGTTTTCGCACTAGAGATCTAATAAATAACAGCCCACTTTAATCTAGTTTTCTGATTGCATTTAGCATGTTGAATGCTTAATAATATTGTTTTAGTGATGGATTGATTCAGTTGATCTTGATTTTGGCTTTCTATGGTTTACTACCTAATCTGTTGAGTCATATATGCTACTCCAGGCATGCATGTTACGTCTTCTTACGAAAAGAACGCAGATTTTCTTGGGTGTTTACTAGTTATGAACCTTAGTTTTCTGTTTTGACAAAACCGACAGAATTGTGATGTGGTTGTTCATAAAGTTTTTGACTCCATTATAAGTACATGCCCTTGATGAAATTTGAAAATCAAAGTCCCATTCTAAATCCAAATAAGATGCTAGAAAATGATTTTAACAATCTAGTTGGTGTGCAATATTCTTTTGAAACCGGTAATCAATCATCCACTGTTGGTAGAAGATCATTATATCCTTAGTCTTTAGGTTGGAATCTAAAACTCAAATTTCTGCACCTTGAAGGTAAATGATCTGCGATTGCACATAAGCAGGTTCTAGGATACTTGCTAGTTGCTGCCACCATGACATACTTTGATGTTGATCCGAATGTCTTATCTGATCAGCCATAGAGTGTACCGTGTACTAATGATAACGGTGTTTGCCCCTTTTGGAGTGTTGCTTGACCTCTGTCTTTTATCATTAAAGTTTAGTTTCTGGACAGTTCATGCAGGAGTATTTTTCTGCTGTCTTTAGCTTATTCCATTTTATATTGGCATTTTGCACCATTATTATTTGATTTTACGCTGTGCTTTACATATCATATGCAGTTGAGAAGAAGCTCAGGTTCAGAAGATTCTCCGTTAAAATTGCCTAAATTTGCTGCGCTTGAGCTTATGATGGAGATATCGAGTCAAGCACATTCTGCTACGCAGTCTGCATCAGCGAAAATGAAGTTAAAGAAAG
>JBBYHM010375642.1:0-17078 GCA_038381775.1 Adansonia rubrostipa
TCGATACTATTGGTATTGTATCGATACTATAACGCGGGATTAAACAAAAATAAGCATTTATGAAGGCTACAACAGCTCTCTAACCACCACACTAAATGCCCAACATCTATGAATCAATTTGTAACTATAAATGGAGGTTCCAAATGGTTGAAGAGTCAGAGATGCAAATTTCATTGAATCAAAAAACAATAAAAGCTTAAAATCATCAAATTCATTATTTTCCGCGTTATCAATTCATTCTCTTCAGGTCTATTTGCATCTCATTCATCGTGTACTTAAATTCCAACAAACACCTTCCTACTAGAGGTTTAATTTGTTTGCACAACACTTTTTTTCATTTTACAAAAAGGGTTGTGTAAAAGTGAGTGAAAATAGTTAAGAGTTTAGGGTATAATTTTTAAAGTAATTAAAAGGTTTTATCTAAGCCTTAAAATATAGTTGAGTAAGGTTATACCTTAGCCTTAAAGGTAACAATTTCCTTAGTGAATTATGGAAATCACCTTAGTAAGAAAGTACCAAGAAGAGAGGACATAGGTGCCAAGTTAAAAGTCTAAACCTCTATACATCCATTGTTGGTTTTTCTCTTGTTTTATCTTTAATTTTTAATTTACTTTAAATTTACACAGTTTTTATAAAACTAATTCACCCCTCCTCTTGGTTCAATATCTCTTTTAAAGCTAACACCCTTCATATCATCATGCCTAATCCAAATCCTAATTAAGGGATAGCTCAAAGGCTCAACCAACCACCATTTATTTTTAAGTCGAGCGCGCAATGCCCTACAAATCATCTGAAGTTTTAAAGATCGGGCACATGGCAACAAGTTTTTTAATCTGGCAAGAAAAGCTTTTCTTTCCACCATTTTCTATAGACTAAAAATTCATCCATTAGTAGAGACAAACTATGATTCTTGTAATAATGTCCATTCAATTTGTGATTAGGCACTACAATCATGTTTTTCTTATTGGGATACATAATATTGATGCTTTAGTTTGGCAGGAAAAGCTTTTCTTTTCACTATTTTCCTTAAAATCAAAGTTCCTCTGTCAACTGAGACCAACGATGATTCTTATAATAATCTCTATTTTTTCATGATTGGGCACTACAATCATGCTCTTGTCATTGGGTGACATGATATTGGCTCTTTGATTTTGCAAGAAAAGCTTGTGTCCACCATTTTCCTTGCAATCAAAGTTCATCCGTCAAATGACATAAACTTGGATTCTTATAATAATCTTCATTTTTTTACGATTGGGCACCACAATCATGTTCTTCTCATTGAAATACATGATATTGATTCTTTTGGGTTCAGCAAGAAAAGCTTTTCTTTCCACATTTTCCATAGAATCAAAGTTCAACCATCAAATAAGACAAACTTGGATTCCCATAATAATCTCCTTTTTTTTTTCTGATTTGGCACTACAATTATGTTCTTCTAATTAGGATACATGATATTGGTGCTTTGGCTTTGCAAGAAAACCTTTTCCTTATAAATGAAGTTCATCCGTTATATAAGATAAACTTGGATTCTTGTAATAATCTTCCTTCTTTTTGTGACGGCATACTCAATAATGTTCTCCACATCAGGATACTTAATACTGATGCTTTGGTATGGCAAGAATAGCTTTTCCCTTCATATTTTCCATAGAATCAATGTTTGCCTATCAAACAAGACAAACTATGATTCTCGTAATAATCTTAATTTTTTTATGATTCGACACGACAATCATATTTTCCTTATTGGGATACATGATATTGATGCTTTTTGGCAAGGAAATCTTTTCTCTCCTCTATTTTCCTTGTAATCAAAGTTCATCTATTAGATAAGACAAACATTGATTCTCATAATAATCTTCAATCTTTTTACGATCGGGCACTACAATCATGTTCTCCTCATTGGGATACATGATATTGCTGCTTTGGTTTGGCAAGAAAAGCTTTTCTTTCCACCATTTTCCTTCTAACTGAAGTTCATCTGTTAACTGAGACAAATGATGATTGTCGTAATAATCTCTATTCTTTTTGTGATTGGGATCTATAATAATGTTCTCTATATTAGGAGACACGATATTGATGATTTGATTTTGCAGGAAAAGCTTTTCTCTCCATCATTTTCCTTTTAATCAAAGTTCATTCGTCAAATGAGACAAACTTGGATTCTCATAATAATCTCCATTCTTTTTGTAATTAGGCACCACAATCATGTTTTCATCATTGGGATACATGATACTGATGCTTTGATTTGGCAAGAAAAACATTTATTTCCATATTTTTCATAGAATCAAAGTTCATCCATCAAATGAGACAAACTTGGATTCATGTAATAATCTCTAATTTTTTTGTGATTCAATGCTACAATCATGTTCTCCTCCTTGCGATACACGATATTGGTGCTCTAGTTTGGCAAGAATAGCTTTCTGTTTGCCATTTTTCATTTAATCCAAGTTTGTCTGTTAAATAAAACAAACATGGATTCTCATAATAATCTTCACTCTTTTTCTGATTGAGCATTACAATCATGTTCTTCCCATTAAGATACATGATATTAATCATTAATGCTTTTGTTTAGCGAGAAAAGTTTTTCTTTCCACCATTTTCCTTAGAATCAAAGTTTATCTGTTAAATGATACAAACTTGGATTCTTGTAATAATCTCTTTTTTTTGTGAATATGCACTACAATCACGTTTTACTCATTGGGTACACGATATTGGTGCCTTGGTTTGGCAAGGAAAGATTTTCTCTCCACCATTTTCCTTGTAATCAAAGTTCAGCTATTTGGTAAGACAAACCTGGATTCTCGTAATAATCTTCATTGTTTTTATGATTGGACACTACAATCATATTCTCCTCATTGGGATACATGATATTAATGCTTTGGTTTGGCAAGGAAAACTTTTCTTTCCACCATTTCCCTTAGAATCAAAGTTCATTCAAATGAGTCAAAGTTGGATTCTTATAACAATCTCCATTTTTCTTCTGATTCGACACTATAATCATGTTTTCCTCATTGAGATACATGAAATTGGAGCTTTGGTTTGGCAAGAAAACCTTTTATTTCCACTATTTTCCTTAAAATGAAGTTCATCCATTGACTGAGACAAACTATAATTCTCTTGAGAATCTTCTTTCTTTTTGTTATTGGGTACTACAACCATGTTCTTCTCATCGGGATACACAATATTGATGTTTTGGCTTGGCAAGAAAAAGTTTTCTTTCCACCATTTTCCTTTGAATCAAAGTCCATCCGTCAACTTAAACAAATGATAATTCTTGTAATAATCTCCCTTTTTTTTGTAATTGGGCTCTACCATCATGTTTTCCTCATTGGGATACATAATATTGGTGCTTTGGTTTGGCAAAGAAAGCTTTTCTCTCCACCACTTTCCTTATAATCAAAGTTCATCCGTCAAATGAGAAAAACTTAGATTCTCATAATAACCTTCATTTTTTTTGTGATTGGGTATTACAATCATGTTCTTCTCATTGGGATACATGATATGGTGTTTTAGCTTGGCAAGAAAAGCTTTTTTTTCCATAATTTCCTATAGAGTCAAAGTTCATTTGTCATTTGAGATAAATCACATTTCTCGCAATAATGTCATTCGTTTTTTATTAGGCATTACAATCATGTTCTCTTTATTGGGATACATGATATTGATGCTTTAGCTTCGCTAGAAAAGCTTTCCTTTTCACTATTTTCCTTAAAATCAAAGTTCATCCATTAACTGAGACCAACGATGATTCTCATAATAATCTCCATTCTTTTTATGATTCGGCACTACAATCATGTTCTCCTCATTAGGTGACATGATGTTAGTGCTTTGATTTTGCAAGAAAAGCTTTTGTGTCTGCCATTTTCCTTTTAATTAAAGTTTGCCTATCAAATAAGACAAACTTAGATTCTCGTAATAATCCTCATTCAATTTGTAATTGGAAACCAAAATCATGGTCTCCTTATTGGGATACATGATACTAATGTATTGCTTTGGCAAGAAAAGTTTTTCTTTTCATATTTTCCATAGAGTCAAAGTTCATTCGTCAAACGAGACAAACTTGGGTTCTCTTAATAATCATCATTTTTGTGTGAATTGACACTACAATCATGTTCACCTTATTACGATACATGATATTATTGTGTTTTGGTTTGGTAAAAAAAGCTTTTTCTCCACCTTTTGTTGTATACTCAAAGTTTATTTATCAAATGAGAAACTTGGATTCTCATAAGAATCTTCATTCCTTTTGTGATTGAGTACTACAATCATGTTCTCCTTATTGAGATACATGATATTGATGCTTTGGTTTAGCAAGCAAAACGTCTATTTACACCATTTTCCTTACAATCAAAGTTCACCTATTGAATGAGACAAACTTGGATTCTTGTAACAATCTCTATTTTTTTTGTTACTTGGCACTACAATCACGTTCTCCTCATTGGGATACACAATATTGGTGCTTTGGTTTGGTTGGAAAAGCCTTTATTTCCATCATTTTTCTTAGAATTAAAGTTCATTCATCGAGACAAACTATGATTCTCATAATAATCTCCCTTCTTTTTATGATTGGGCTCTACAATTATGTTCTCCTCATTGAGATACATGATAATGATGTTTCAGTTTGGCAAGAAAAGTTTTCTTCCCACCATTTTCCTTACAATCAAAATTCATCCATCAAATGAGACAAACTTGGATTCTCAAAATAATCTTCATTCTTTTGTGATTGGATGCTACAATTATGTTCTCCTTATTATGATACATGATATTGATGCTTTGGTTTGGAAAGAAAAGCTTTTATTTCTACTAATTTCCTTATAATCAAAGTTTATCCCTCAGGTAAGACAAACCAAAATTCTCATAATAATCTCTAATTTTTTTATTGGGCACTATAATTATGTTCTCTTCATTGAGATACATGATATTGATGCTTTGGTTTGGAAAGAAAAGCTTTTATTTCTACTAATTTCCTTATAATCAAAGTTCATTCGTCTTACAAGACAAACTAGGATTCTCATAATAATCTCCAATTTTTTTATTAGGCACTATAATCTTGTTCTCCTTATTAGGATACTCGTCATCGGGATACATGACATTGATGCTTCAGTTTGGCAAGAAAAGTTTTTCATTCCACCATTTTACTTAGAATCAAAGTTCATTCATCAAAAGAGATAAACTTAGATTCTTATAATAAGCTTCATTTTTTGTGATTAGGCATTGCAATCATGTTCTTTGCATTAGGATACATGATACTGATGCTTTGGTTTAGCAAGAAAAGCTTTTCTTTCCACCATTTTCCATAAAATTAAAGTTCATCTATTAAATGAAACAAACTTGGATTCTCGTAATAATCTTCAATCTTTTTGTGATTGGGCACCATAATCATGTTCTCCCTATTAGAATACTTGATACTGATGCTTTGGTTTGGTAGGAAAAGATTTTTTTTTAACCGTTTTCCATAGTGTCAAAGTTTATTTGTTAAAACTTGGATTCTCATAATAATCTTTATTTCTTTTGTGATGCTTACCACAATTATGTTCTCCTCACTGGGATACGTAACATTGATGCTTTGGTTTGGTAAGAAAAGCTTTTTTTTTTCATTTTTTCCCACATAATCAAAGTTCATCCATCAATTGAGACAAACTTGGATTCTTATTGTAATCACCTTTTTTTTTGACTGGGCACTAAGGTCATATTCTCCTTATTAAGATACAAGATACTGATGCTTTGGTTTGGCATGAAAAGCTTTTCTTTTAACCATTTTCCATAGCATCAAAGTGCATCCATCAAAACTTGAAATCTCATAATAATCTTCATTCTTTTTATCATTACGCACCATAATAATGTTCTTTTCATTGGGATACATGATATTGATGCTTTAGTTTGGCAAGAAAAGCTTTTTTTTTGCACCATTTTCCATAGAATCAAAGTTCATCCGTTGAATGAGATAAACTTGGATTCTTATTACATTTACCTTTTTTTTTGATTGGGCACTACAATCATGTTGTCCTAATTGGGATACATGATCTGATGCTTTGATTTGGCATGAAAAGCTTTTTTTTTACCCATTTTCCATAGTATCAATGTGCATCCGCCAAAACTTGGATTCTCGTAATAATCTTCATTCTTTTTGTGATTGTGCACCATAATTATCTTCTGCTCATTGGGATACATGATACTGATGCTTTGGTTTGGCAAGAAAAGCTTTTTTTTCACCATTTTCCATAGAATTAAAGTTCGTCCATCAAATAAGACAAACTTGGATTCTTATAAAAATTTTCATTCTTTTTGTGATTGCACACCACAATAATATTCTCCTTATTGGGATGTATGATACTAATGCTTTGGTTCAGCAAGAAAAGCTTTTCTTTTCAACATTTTTCATTAAATCAAAGTTCGTTCGTCAATTGAGACAAACCTGGATTCTTGTTGTAATCACTAGTTTTTTTTAGGAGTGGATTATAATTATGTTCTCCTCATTGGGTACACGATATTAGTGCTTTGGCTAGGCAAGAAAAGCTTTTCTCTCCACCATTTTCCTTATAATCAAAGTTCATTGTTAAATAAGACAAACCTAAATTCTCATACTAATCTTCATTCTTTTTGTGATTGGCCACTACAATCACGTTTTCCTTCTTAGGATAAATGATATTGGTGCTTTGGTTTGGCAAGAAAAGCTTTTCTTTCCACCATTTTCCAAAGAGTCAAAGTTCATCCGTCAATTAAGACAAACTACAATCGTCATAATGTTCATATGTCAAATGAGACAAACGTGGATTCTCGCAATAATCTTAATTCTTTTTGTGATTTCACACCATAATTATGTTTTCCTCATTGAGATACATGATACTGATGCTTTGGTTTGGCAAGAAAAGCTTTTTTTTCTTTTACCATTTTCCATAAAATTAAAGTTTGTCCATCAAACAAGACAAACTTGGATCCTCGTAAAAATCTTTATTCTTTTTGTGATTGCATACCACAATTATGTTTTCCTCATTGGGATACATCATACTGATGCTTTAGTTTGAAAAGAAAAGCTTTTCTTTCAAGCATTTTCTATAGAACCAAAGTTCATCCATCAATCAAGATAAACGTAGATTCTTGTTATAATCACCATTCTTTTTTGGGATTGGGCACTATAATAATGCTCTCCTCACTAGGTACACGAGATTGGTGCTTTGGCTTAGTAAGAAAAGCTTTTCTCTCCACCATTTTTCTTATAATCAAAGTTCATCTGTCAAATAAGACAAACATAGATTCTCATAGTAGCCTTCATTTTTTTTTGTGATTAGGCACTACAATTATGTTATCCTTATTAGGATACATGATATTGGTGCTTCGGTTTGGTAAGAAAACCTTTTCTTTCCACCATATTTCAAAGAGTCAAAGCTTATCGGTGACCTAAGATAAACTACGATCCTCATAATGATGTCCATTCTTTTTTTGATTGGGCACTGTAATCATGTTTTCCTTATTAGGATGCACGATACTGCCATTTTGGTTTTTTAAGAAAAGCTTTTTTCTCCGCCATTTTCATATAATCAAAGTTTATCTGTCAAAAGAGACAAACATTGATTCTTGTAGTAATGTTCTTTTTTTTTTTGTGATTTTACGCCATAATTATGTTCTCCTTATTGGGATATATGATATTGACATTTGGCTTGGCAAAAAAAGCTTTTCTTTTCACCATTTTCCATAGAATTAAAGTTTATTGTCAATCGAGATAAACTTGGATTCTCGCAACAATCTTCACTCTTGTTGTGATTTCACACCACAATTATGTTTTGCTTATTGGGATACATGATACTGACGCTTTGATTTGGCAAGAAAATCTTTTTTTTCCATCATTTTCCATAGAATCAAAGTTTATCCAGTAAACGAGACAAACTTGGATTCTCGTAATAATCTTCATTCTTTTAATGATTGGGCACTACAATCATGTTCTCTTCATAAGGATACATGATATCGGTGCTTTGGTTTGGCAAGAAAAGCTTTTATTTCCACCACTTTTTGAAGAGTTAAATTTCATTTGTCAACTGAGATAAACTACAATCATTGTAATGATGATCATTTTTTTTTTGTGATTGGGCACTACAATCGTGTTCTCCTTATTAGGATGCATGATACTGCAGCTTTGGTTTTACAAGAAAAGCTTTTCTCTCCACCATTTCCTTATAGTTAAAGTTTGTTTGTCAAATGAGGCACTTTGTTTAGAATAAAAGCTTTTATTCTAGCAATAATCTTCATTCTTTTTGTGATTGCACACCATAATTATGCTCTCCTCTTTGGGATACATGATGCTGATGCTTTGATTTGGCAAGAAAAGCTTTTCTTTTAACCATTTTTCACAGTATCAAAGTGCATCCATTAAAACTCGATTTCTTGTAACAATCTTTATTCTTTTTGTGATTGCGCACCATAATTAAATTCTCCTAATTGGGATACATGATACTGATGCTTTGGTTTAGCAAGAAAAGTTTATCATTTCACCATTTTCCAAAGAATTAAAGTTCATCCATCAAACAACAAAAACTTGGATTCTCATAATAATTTTCATTCTTTTTGTGATTGCACACCACAATTATGTTCTCCTCTTAGGATACATGATACTGATGCTTTGGTTTGGCAAGAAAAGCTTTTCTAAAGCTTTTCTTTCTAACAACTTTCGTCAAACAAAGTTCATCCGTCCATCGAGCCAAACTTGGATTCTCATTTTAATCATCATTTTTTTTGCGATTGGGCAATATAATCATGTTCTTCTTATTGGGTACATGATATTGGTGCTTTGGCTTGGCAAGAAAAGCTTTTCTCTCCACTATTTTCCTTATAATCAAGGTTCATCTATCAAATAAGACAAACGTAGATTCTCATAGTAATCTTCATTCCTTTTATGATTGGGCATTACAATCATGTTCTCTTCATTAGGATAAATGATATTCGTGCTTTGGTTTGGCAAGAAAAGCTTTTCTAAAGCTTTTCTTTCCAAAAATTTTCATAGAAACAAAGTTCATCCGTCTATTGAGACAAACTTAGACTCTCATTTTAATCACCTTTTTTTTTTGTGATTAGGCACTATAATCATGTTCTCCTTATTGGGTACACGATATTAGTGCTTTGGCTTGGCAAGAAAAGCTTTCCTTTCCACCATTTTCCAAAGAGTCAAAGTTCATTCGTCAACTGAGACAAACTACAATCCTCATAATGATGTCCATTTTTTTGTGATTAGGCACTACAATCATGTTCTCCTTATTATGATGCATTATATTGCTGCTTTAGTTTTGCAAGAAAAGCTTTTCTCTCCACCATTTCTTTATAGTCAAAGTTCATCGGTCAAATGAGATAAATGTGGATTCTCATAATAATCTTTATTCTTTTTGTGATTTTGCACCATAATTATGTTATCCTCATTGGGATAGATGATACTGATGTTTGGTTTGGCAAAAAAAAACTTTTATTTTGACCATTTTCCATAAAATCAAAGTTCATCTGTCAAACGAGACAAAATTGGATTATAGGAACCATCTTCATTCTTTTTGTGATTGCACACCATAATTATGTTCTCCTCATTGCGATTCATGACATTGATGCTTTGATTTGGCAAGATGAGCTTTTTTTTAACCATTTTCCATAGTATCAAAATGTATCCGTCAAAACTCAAATTTTCATAACAATCTTTATTCTTTTCGTGATTGTGCACCATAATTATGTTCTCCTCATTAGGATACATGTTACTGATGCTTTGGTTTGGCAAAAAAAGCTTTTCTTTTCACCATTTTCTATAGAATTAAAATTCATCCATCAAACAAGACGAATACGGATTCTCTTAAAAATCTTCATTCTTTTTGTGATTGCACACTACAATTATGTTCCCCTCATTAGGATACATGATACCGATGCTTTGGTTTGGCAAGAAAAGCTTTTCTAAGCTTTTTTTTCCAACGTTATTCCATAAAAACAAAATTTGTCTGTCCATCGAAAGCAACTTGGATTCTCATTTTAATCACCATTTTTTTGGGATTGGGCACCATAATCATGTTTTCCTTATTGGGTACATAATATTGGTGCTTTGGCTAGGCACGAAATGCTTTTCTCTCCACCATTTTCCTTGTAATAAAAGTTCATCCGTCAAATAAGACAAACCTAGATTCTCATAGTAATCTTCATTCTTTTTATAATTGGGCACTACAATCATGTTCTCCTTATTAGGATACATAATATTGGCACTTTGGTTTGGCAAGAAAAACTTTTTTTCCACCATTTTCTAAAGAGTCAAAGTTCATCTGTCAACTGAGACAAACTACTATCCTCGTAATGATGTCCATTCTTTTTTTGATTGGGCATGACAATCATGTTCTCCTTATTAGGACGCATTGTATTGCCGCTTTGGTTTTGCAAGAAAAACTTTTCTCTCCACCATTTCCTTAGAGTTAAAGTTCATCTGTCAAATGAGACAAGCATAGATTCTCATAATAATCTTTATTCTTTTTGTGATTTTGCAACACAATTATGTTCATTGCGATAGATGATATTGATATTTTGTTTGGCAAAAAGAACTTTTCTTTCCAACATGTTCCATAGAATTAAAGTTTATCCATCAATGGAGAGAAACTTAGATTCTCATTATAATCACCATTTTTTTAGGATTGGGCACTATAATCATGTTCTCCTTATTAGGTGCACGATATTGGTGCTATGACATGGCAAGAAAAGCTTTTCTCTCCACTATTTTCTTTATAATCAAAGTTAATCTATCAAATAAGACAAACCTAGATTCTCGCAGTAATTTTCATTTTTTTTTGATTGGGCACTGCAATGATGTTCTCCTTATTAGGATACATGATATTGGTGCTTTGGTTTGGAAAGAAAAGCTTTTGTTTCTGCCTTTTTCCTTAGAATCATAGTTCATCTGTCAAACAAGACAAACTTGGATTCTCGAATTAATCTCTATTTTTTTGTGATTGGACACTTCATGTTCTCCTCATTGGGTACATGATATTGATGCTTTTTTTGTGCAAGAAAAGCTTTTCTCCCTACCATTTTCCTTATAATCAAAGTTCATTCATCAAATAAGACAAAGCTGGATTCTCGTAATAAACTTCATTCATTTTATGATTGGGCACTACAATCATACTCTTGCAATAATCTCTATTCTTTTTACATTTCAACACTATAATCTATTTTCCCTTAATAGGATACATGATATTGATACCTTGGTTTGGAAAGAAAAGCCCTTCTTTCTACTATTTTCCTTAGAATCAAAGTTCGTCTGCCAACTGAGGTAAATAATAATTCTCAAAATAATCTTTCTTCTTTTCATGATTGGGCATTACAATCAGGTTCTCCTCATTGGGATACATGATATTGGTGCTTTGATTTTGCAAGAAAAGCTTTTCTCTCCACTATTTTCCTTATAATCAAAGTTCATCTATCAAATGAGACAAACTTAGGTTTTCTCAGCAATCTTCTTTTTTTTTTTTGTGATTGGGTAGCACGATCATGTTCTCCTTATTAGGAAACATGACATTGATGCTTTGATTTGGCAAGAAAAGCTTTTCTTTCCACATTTTCCATAGAATTAAAGTTCGTCTGTCAAATGAGACAAACTTGGATTCTCTTAACAATCTTTATTTTTTTGTGATTGGGCCTTACAATCATGTTCTACTCGTTGGGATGCACGATATTGGTGCTTTATTTTGGCAAGAAAAGCTTTTATTTTCACTGTTTTCCTTAGAATCATAGTTCGACTGTCAATTGAGACAAACTTAGATTCTTGCAATAATCTTTATTTTTTAATTCAGCACTGCAATCATGTTCTCCTAATTGGGATACATGCTATTGCTACTTTGGTTTGGCAAGAAAAGCTTTCTCTCCACCATTTTCCTTGCAATCAAAGTTCATCCGTCAAGTGAAACAAACTTGGATTCTGATAAAAATTTTCACTCTTTTTGTGATTAGGCACTACAATCATCTTTTCCTCTTTGGGGTACATGATATTGATGCTTTGGTTTGGCAAGAAAGGCCTTTCTTTCCACTATTTTTCTTAGAATCAAAATCCATCCGTCAACTAAGACAAACAATGAATCTTGTAACAGTCTTCATTTTTTTTATGATTGGGCAGTGCAATCATGCTCTCCTCATTGGGATACATGATATTGGTGCTTTTATTTTGCAAGAAAAGCTTTTCTTCCCACCTTTTTCAACGTAATCAAAGTTCATCCGTAAAGTGAGACAAACTTAGATTCTCATAATAATCATGTTCTCTTAATTAGGATACTTGATACTGGTGCTTGCTTTGGCAAGAAAAGTTTTTCTTTCTAAATTTTGCATAAAATCGAAGCTCATTTGTCATATAAGACAAACTTGGGTTCTCACAATAATCTCTATTTTTTTGTGATTCAACATTACAATCATGTTCTCCTTATTGCAATACATGATATTGGTTCTTTGGTTTGGCAAAAAAACCTTTTCTCTCCACCATTTTCCTTATAATCAATGTTCATCGATCAAATAAGACAAATCTAGATTCTTTTGGTAATCTTCATTCTTTTTGCAATTGGGCACTGCAATTATCCTCTCTTCATTGGGATACATGATGTTGGTGCTTTGGTTTGGCAAGAAAAGTTTTTTTCTTCCACCATTTTCAATAGAGTCAAAGTTCATACATCAACTAAGATAAACTATGATCCTAGTAATAATGTCCATTCTTTTTGTGATTGGGCACTACAATCATGTTTTCCTTCTTGGGATGCACAGTATTGCTGCTTTGGTTTTGCAAGAAAACCTTTTCTCTCCACCATTTTCTTTATAATCAAAATTTATCCATCAAATGAGACAAACATGGATTCTTGTAATAATCTTTATTCTTTTTGTGATTGTGTACCATAATTATGTTCTCCTCATTGAGATACATCATACTGACACTTTAGTTTGGCATGAAAATCTTCACTATGTTCCATTGAATCAAGTTTACCCATCAAACGAGATAAACTTGGATTCCCGTCACAATTTTCATTCTTTTTTGTAATTGCGCACCATAATTATGTTCTGCTCATTGGAATGCATGATACTGATGCATTAGTTTGGCAAGAAAAGCTTTCTTTCCACCATTTTTGATACAATCAAAGTTCATCCATCAAATGAGACAAACCTGGATTCTTATAATAATTTTCATTCTTTTGCGATTAGGCACTGCAATCATGTTCTCCTCATTGCGTTACACGTTATTGATGCTTTAGCTTGGCAAGAAAAGCTTTCCTTTCCACCATTTTGCTTAGAATCAAAGTCATCCATCAATTGAGACAAACGACGACTCTCTTCATAATCTCTCTTTTTTTTGTGATTAGGCTTTGCAATCATGTTCTCATCATTAGGATACACAATACTGGTGCGTAGGTTTTGTAAGAAAAGCTTTTCTATCCACCACTTTCCTTATAATCAAAGTTCACCCGTCAAATGAGACTAACTTAGATTTTCATAATAGTCTTCATTTTTTTTGTGATTGGGTATTATAATCATGATCTCCTTATTGGGATACATGATATTGATGCTTTAGTTTGGTAAGAAAAGCTTTTCTTTCTACCATTTTCCTTAAAATCAAAGTTTGTCTGTCCAATAGGACAAGCTTGGATTCTCATAATAATCATCATTTTTTATGATTTGGCACTATAATCACGTTCTCCTTGTTGAGATACATGATATTATGCTTTGGTTTGGCAAGGAAAGCTTTTTTCTCTTCTATTTTCCTCACAATCAAAGTTTATCTGTCAAAGAAGACAAATCTAGATTCTTGTAATAATCTTTATTTTTTTATGATCGGGAACTATAATTATGTTCTCATTATGATACATGGTATTGGTCCTTTGGTTTGGCAAAAAAAGTTTTTTTCTACCATTTTCCAAAGAATCAAAGTTCTTCTATCAACTGAGACAAACTATGATCCTCATAATAATGTCCATTCATTTTGTGATTGGGCACCATGATCATGTTCTCCTTATTAGGATACACGATATTAGTTCATTAGTTTGGTAGGAAAACCTTTCCTTTCCACCATTGTTCTTAGAATCAAAGTTCATCTGTAAACTGAGACAAATGAGGATTCTCATAATAATCTCCATTCTTTTTATGATTAGGCACTACAATCATTTTATCCTTATTGGAATACATAATATGAATGCTTTGGTTTGGCAAAGAACGCTTTTCTTTCCACTATTTTCGTTAGAATCAAAGTTTGTCTATCAAACAAGGCAAACTTGGATTCTAGGAATAATCTCTATTTTTTTGTGATTAGGCACTACATCATGTTCTCCTCATTGGGTGCACGATGTTGGCGCTTTGGCTTAGCAAGAAAAGCTTTTCTCTCTATCATTTCGTTATAATCAAAATTCATCCATCAAACAAGACAAACATGGATTCTCGTAATAATCTTCATTCTTTTTGTGATTAGCTCCTCATTATGATACTTGGTATTAGTCCTTTCGTTTGGCAAGAAAAGCTTTTCTTTCCATCGTTTTGCAAAGAGTCAAAGTTCTTTTGTCAACTAAGACAAACTGTGATCCTCATAATAATGTCCATTCTTTTTGTGATTGGGCACTACAATCATGTTCACCTTATTGGGATACATGATATTGATTCTTTGATTTGGCAAGAAAAGCTTTCCTTTCCACCATTTTCCTCAAAACCAAAGCTAGTCCATCAATTGAGATAAACAATGATTCTCGTAATAATGTCCATTCCTTTTGTGATTGGGCACTACAATTATGTTCTCCATAATGGGATACATGATATTAATGCTTTGGTTTCATAAGAAAAGCTTTTCTTTCCACCATTTTCCTTATAATCAAAGTTTATCCGTTAAATGAGACAAATTTTGATTCTCGTAATAATCTTCATTCTTTTTGTGATTGACCACCACAATCATGTTCTTCTCATAAGCATACATGATATTGATGCTTTGATTTAGCAAGAAAAGCTTTTTTTTCCTCATTTTCCATAGAATTAAAGTTCATCCTTCAAACCAGACAAACCTAGATTCTAGTAATATTCCCTATTTTTTGTGATTCAGTGCTATAATCTTGTGCTGCTCGTTAGGATACATGATATTGGTGCTTTGGTTTGGCAAAGAATGCTTTTTCTCCACCATTTTCCTTACAATCGAAGTTTATTTGTCAAATAAGACAAACTTGGATTCTCACAATAATTTTAATTCCTTTTATGGTTAAGCACTATAATCATGTTCTCCTCATAGGGATACATGATATTGATGATTTGATTTGGCAAGAAAAGCTTTTCTTTCCACCATTTTTCTTAGAATCAAAGTTCATCCGTCAAACAAGAGAAACTTGGATTCTTGTAATAATCTCCATTTTTTTCATTATTGGGAACTATGATCACGTTCTCCTCATTGGGTATACGATACTAGTGCTTTGGTTTGGCAAGGAAAGCTTTTCTCTCAACTATTTTCCTTGTAATTGGAGTTTATCTGTCAAATAAGACAGACTTGGAATCTTGTAATAATCTTTATTCTTTTTCTGATTAGGCACCACAATCATGTTCTCCTCATTGGGATACATGATACAGATGCTTTGGTTTAGGAAGAAAACCATTTATCTCCATATTTTGCATAGAGTCAAAGTTCATCCATCAAACAAGAGAAACTTATATTCTAGTAATAATCTCCTTTTTTTGTGATTTGGCACTATGATTATGCTCTCCTGATTGGGATACATGATATTGATGCTTTAGTTTGCCAAGAAAAGCTTTTCTCTCTTCTATTTTCCTTGTAATCAAAGTTTGTCCATCAAATAAGACAAACCTGGATTCCTATAACAATATTCATCCTTTTTGTGATCGGGCGCTACAATCATGTTCTCCTCATTGGTATACATGATATTGGTGCTTTGATTTGGCAGGAAAAGCTTTTCCTTCCCCTATTTTCTATAGAGTCAAAGTTCATTTGTTAACTAAGACAAACTATGATTCTCATTATAATCTTTATTTTTTTATGATTCAACACTACAATCATGTTCCTCTCATTAGGATACAAGATATTGGTGCTTTGGTTTGGCAAGAAAAGCTTTCTTTCCACCATTTTTCTTTTAATCAAAATTCATCCATCAATTGAGAAAAACTTAGATTCTTATAATAATCTTTATTCTTTTTATGATTAGGCACTACAATTATTCTCCTTATTGGGATACACGATATTGATGCTTTCGTCTAGGAAAAGCTTTCATTTCTACCATTTTTCTTATAATCAAAGTTCATCCATCAGTTGAGACAAATAATTATTCTCGTAATAATCTCTATTCTTTTCATGATTGGGCTATACAATCATGCTCTACTTATTGGGATACATGACAATGGCACTTTGATTTTGCAGAAAAAGTTTTTCTCTCTGCCATTTTTCTTATAATCAAATTCATCTATCAAATGAGACAAACTTGTTTTCTCATAATAATCTTCATTTTTTTTTGTGATTGGGCACCACAATCATGTTGTCCTCATCAAGATACATGATACTAATGCTTTGGTTTGGAAAGAAAAGCTTTTCTATGCATATTTTCCAAAGAATCAAAGTTCATCCATCAAATGAGACAAACTTGGATTCTCCTAATAATCTGCATTTTTTTCTGATTCGACATTGCAATCATGCTTTCCTCATTGGGATACAAGATATTGGTGCTTTAGATTTGCAAGAAAAGCTTTTCCCTCCACTATTTTTCTTATAATCAAAGTTCATCCGTCAAATGAGATAAACTTGGATTCTCATAATAATCTTCATTTTTTTCTGATTGGGCACCACAATCATGTTCTCCTTATTGAGATATATGATACTAATGTGTTCGCTTGGCAAAAAAAGCTTTTTTTTCCACATTTTCCATAGAATCAAAGTTCATCCATCAAATGAGATAAACTTGGATTCTCATAATAATCTTCATTCTTTTTGTGATGCACACCACAATTACGTTCTCCTCATTGGTATACATAACGCTAATGCTTTGGTTTATTAAGAAAGCTTTTCTTTTCACTGTTTCCCATAGAATCAAAGTTCATCTATCAATCAAGACAAACTTGGATTCTTGTTATAA
>JBBYHM010375673.1:0-17072 GCA_038381775.1 Adansonia rubrostipa
AAATTGTACTAACATGTAAAGTTTATTTTATGTACAAATTATATCAACTTATTGTAAAATTTAGTATTTTTAATATTAATGTAAAATTATTTATTTTATTTAAAAATTATATCAAATTATTGTAAAGTTTAGTTATTTAAAATTAATGCAAAATTAATAATTTGAAGATAATATAAATTTTAATTCTTTTATATTTACACCAAAATATATTTATTTACCTCTAAAGTTACTTAAAATTTAAAACTTTTAAGATAAAGTAATATATAAAATTTTAACTTTTTATTTATTATTTAATACAAAATATTTTAAATGAAAATAAACTTATTTTAATAAAAATATTTATAATAACAATTTAAAAACATAACGAATACCAATGACTCTTTTTATCTATTTAAAAGGTTTTTCACATTCATCATTATATATCTATATATATTAGACGTATAAACCAACATTCAGCATTCATACAAGAGAACGGTGGCACCCCACTTTATCTAAATATATGTCAGATTACTAATCTTGATTGTAAAATTTAGAAAAATCAAATAACTTCTCTTCATATATAATTGAGTTATTTATTTATTATTATTTTAAAAAATGTACTCAGCGGTAGTTTTTTTATTCTGATTTTTGAGTTAAAGAACTCAATTATCAATGTACGAGATAAATCCCTTATCTAAACATCTTCATTAGTTATGTTATATTATTTTTCATCTCCATTCTAAATTATTTTCATAATTATTATGCTTTCTTCTTCTACAATTAGAAGTCGGATAAGATCAACTTCATCATTAGATCATAGTCAATATCAAATTTTATCATTATGCTTCTATAGAATAATACTTTAATAAAAATTTTATTATTTATAATAGTAATAAATTTTAATTTTTTAAATTTTTTGTGGATTTTTATTTTTATAAAAAAGTAATGGAATTAAAATTATAATGAAAGAATTAATAAAATTGAGCAACCAATAAATTTAATAGTGGATTATAGTATTTATATTTGTTTTGCACTTAGCGACTACCATTGAGGTCGATGTTCATTTCAGTTCGCCGGACAAGAATTCTGGTGCACTTTTTTCTTCTTGCAAACCTTTTTACTTTTTTTTCTTTTTTTTCCCCTGGAAAATTCAACTTATACATTGTAACTTGTGCGTTGGGATCTTTAATTATATTTTCTGTATTTTTCAATAAGGAGAAATTAAAAAAAAGAAAATCTAATGATAATAAAGAAAAAAGGTGAAATGCAAGAAAATTATTAAACAAAAATAGCTCTTATCAAAAATAATAAGAAGGAAATAGAAGCTACTATTATACCCTTAACGAGACGCACAATTTCCGTTCCAAAATTTCCCTATCTCTCAGCAATAATAGAGAAGAAACTTACTTGAACCACTCTTTTTTCAAATTTTCTCTATGCCTAGTTTCAACCTCAGCTTGATTTCTCATAAATTCCATCACATACTATGCTCTAATCCCAATTGATAGAACTCGTTTAGACTTGATATATGCAAGTTTTCTGACGACATTTTCCTTGTAGTCTCGGTCAACTTGGGTTTCTTTGTTAGTGGCGATATTGGTGTTTCTGGATTCCATAATTCCGGAGAAAGTGATATTGCAAGGAAGTTAAGGTATGATGTTTGTACTTTTGAGTGTTGAATTGAATTATTAGGAAAAAAATATTGGTTCTCTTGTTAGGCATAATTTGTTTATGGTTAGTTTTAAAAAGGATTTTATAATTGTAGGATTTCAGTATATGTTCAGCAGGACATATGAAGAAAACAATGTCGAGATATATGTTGAGAAAAAATTTGGAAACCGAATATATATGTATACTTGTAGGAGTTAGTGCTGCTCGATTTATAAAATTGTAATTGTGAGATATATTTCCTATGGAAGTGTTGCCTATGAATGATGTAACCCTCTTAGTAATAGTTGCATATTTGGGGTGAGGGATGCTGTAATTGTTAGAATTTAGCAAGCAAGATTAATTAACATAGAAATTTTTAGGTTTTGATAATAAGCCTGTATTCGTTAGCGAAGTATTTTAATTTTGACAGTTTATTGTCAATATATATATATATATATACATGGGTCTAGATTTATAATGATATAATATTTGCAAGTGTAACATAAAACGAAGGCACACATGGATCGAAGCCATCGTAAGAGAGCAAAAAAAAAAAAGTTGGAAAGGTAAAGTTATTTGTTCTAATAGTATATGGTTTAATGTATTAATATTTGCCAATTTTAGTTGACATAAGATTGTACAAAATTATAGCCCTTTTGTAAAGGAAGCACCTGTTGTAGCCCCGAATAGGTTAGATTAATGAATGAGGTTGTTATAGGTGATGATAGAAAGGAGAATGCACATAAAGAAATAGGTTTTAATGGTTTTTTGAGTTTGAAAGTAACTTTTCTATATCACCCATTGTGTATATGGTTGATTGAATATTTTGACACATTAAATAATGCTTTGACATGTTCAAACCATATCATTGCAATTAGGAATACCGATGCTGGTGTCGTCTTTGGCGTTCCTTCTAGTGGGTAGAAGTTACCAAACAAGCTATAGGCGAGAGTGATGAGATAAAGGCGTGGTGCAGTAGGATGTTGCCTTCATATTCATTATCCAATGTTGAGGATCTATTATGCGTTGTAATAGATTTAGATGATTGGAAAAAGGCTATTTGTATCGTATCTGATAGGGTCTATCTCAATGCTGAGTAGTAGGATAGAGGTTAATTTGAAGCTCGCAAAGATCATCTTTGATTTAGTGCAAACCAAGGCGGACAATTGAGGCGATTTTACGTTGAAACACCTAGTTGACATTGCTAGGAAGCATAAAGGAACAAAATGCATAACATGGTTGAACGACTACATCTTATTTCTCTAGGTACAATCCTATTCAAAAAATGAGTACCTCATGCTACACCTCGGATAAACGGATAGGAGGATGACTCGATCAAAAAACACATACAACTATAGGAAAAGCATGGTGGATATGGTTTTGGACAGGTAACTACAGTGATATCATTAAAACTTATTTTGCTTTTGGTTATCAGTTAAACAGTTATGCATTAAAATAGCGAACTGAATATTTACGGCTATTGCAATTGTTGTCATCATAAATGTTGTGTAATTATGTTTGTAGGTTATAAGTGACATTAAACCTATGAGGGATGAAAGAGGCAAAGGAAATGAATCAGTTAGTTGGATCCAGAGGTGATGCTAATGTGAGCATAATTAAGAGTTTTCCACGTGTTTGTATAGCGGTTAGGGCTGTTGCCAATTTTCGATCATCACATTTGGTTAATTGGCCAATCGACTCACTAACGAAACTCGAAAGAACTATGGTGGAGTATGCATAGGATGAAAAATTACATATGGAGTGAGTTTAGCATACATATTATACATTAGTTGAGCTTACATTTAAAAGCATTATAACCTATCCATCACATTTTATCGTAAGGAATCACTCTACGAAATGCATGGTTGGGATCTAACAAGGATGGACATGTTATCATTAGTGAAATCAAATTGGGTCAACAACATGATATGTTAAACTTGTCTCTTGTACATATCGCATTACATGAACATTTATATTCTCATGATGAACATAATAGTTTGTTTATCAACATATATTTTAGGTAGCGAAGATGTATGTATGTGTGATTAATGTAGAGAAAGTCTATGCAAGCAAGAAATCAAAGCTGCATCATGTTGTTATGACCTCCCAATTGGTAGTATTATTTTGATCTTGTGATGAGATATATATTAGAATGCACACGTTTCATTAAATGTTTGTTGTTATAGTTCACAAATGTTTATATGCAGTGATGTTTCCATGTAAAATGTGATACTGCACTACAATCCTAGAGGAAAGATAAGGCAACATGATGTCATGACTCATTCTGCTAATTGTATAACGGTTGAACCATATAACACTGAAATAGGAGGAGCTCAATTGGTATATATCAATTATGGATGTGAGGTGAAATAAGTTATTTGTACATGTAAATAACTATGATTTGTTTTTAGTGTTTTATATAATTATTAGATATGTTTGTCGTTATGTACAAACAACCATTGGGTTGCGTATTATGTTAATACGGTGTCTTCCAAGATTGAAGTTATTGATTCCAGAAGGTTGGGGTTAGGGAAGGATCACTTTCGATTCCCCAAACAATTGGTAATTATAAGAAAACATGACTTATAGTAGCCTCGTCTGAGGTGATATGTTAAGGATAAAGTTTACGGTAATTCTAATGTGATATATGTTCTCACTTGTAGCAGAAGTTTTTACCCACTTTACTGTGTAAGTGAAACCATCCAGCCGTAGATGTTGTTCAGCCGTACAAAGAGAGATGCGTCCAGTTAGAGTGGCAATTAGATGATGAGTAAATCTTTAATCGCTTATCAAAATACTAGTTTGGGTCCATTTTTTTTGGTTTTGTATTTATAATTGTTTTATACTTAACTAGTTTCTGCTTTGTATTTTTGATTACTTTGGAGTATTCTTAATTAAGCATTTACAAGGTTGGAATATTTAAATCACTTCACCATTGAATCGAAGCAGTATGTAGTGCATAAGATTTGTTTTTTACTTACAATCATAACTATTATTTATGTGATAACAAACGCATTAGCTTTTTATAGGCTGATGCCAAGAAGTACAAACTAAAACTTGCGTCACAATTGATTTTGGACCTAAGGAATATAGAAAAGGATTAGAGTACTAAAATTGTTGACTAGTGTTTAGGGCATGTAAAGTATACATAGAATTGACATGTACATTTTGAAATTAGTGTAGGATTTGTAAGGTACAATTAATTGAACGTATAAATAAGTCTGTACAATTAGTAAATCTAATATGTACATTCAAGAATTCTTATATGAACATTTAGAAATTCTGAAATGTGAGTTCCGTGATTACCATATGAAGATTCAATTATTGAATTGTGTACCTTTCATAAATGGTCTATGTACATTAATTTATGATCATACCTTCATTCATATAAAATAAAATTAAAAGCTTTGAAAATACACTGTTAATTTGAAAATATTAATCATCCGATAGACAGGTATTATTTTGACATCAAGTGGATTTTTCCTAAACTGAAAGCATACAATGTAGACATCCCACTATTAAAGGTAGTCATAGGGTAATGGTTTGACGTGACTATAACCGATCATGTAACCAATTTATATTTAGTATACAATCTATATTCCTTATTCTGTAGTCCATAATCCGTTTTGGTTTAGACTAACTGATATTAAGCACGTGAAATGGACTTTAATTTTTTATCCATAAATTTTTCCAATTAATTATCCACTTTCAAAGTGTGTTAAATGGTGTATGGAGTGAAATTAACTGCTAGTAACCATGCCAACAACTGTTGTGGCCCTAAACCCTACATATATTCAACAACATTGGAGTCAGAACTGAAATCATATCCATTTTTGCTTTTCTATTTTTTTGTTTTCATTGTAACTGCTGTTAACCATCTTTCTGTAGTCTTTGGTTGTAAGCCTATGGAAATTATCTCAATTGACTTTTGGACCTTATGCATAAGGTTGCTGATGCATGTGGATATGGTAGTCCAACTTATTAGGTAGTACGCATTGCAGAGAATAAACACAGGGTAGTTATTTTTATTGCATTACTCTATAAATTAGAGAATTTGATAGATATTTTAGTGGAAAATGAGTTTCAAGAAGACGAGAAAAGAGAAGAAATGTCAGCCATTAAGAATAAGATTACTAACATGAAAGCATGTTTCATCTTCGAGATCGATGACTACAACTATGACATCTTTGAATACAATAAACAGATGTTCAATAAATAAAAATTGATTGACATGGCATGACAATCCCTTATAGAAGAACTCCAATAGACCCTCAGATGTATATGGATAAATATATTGCTGAGTTTGAGGCAGGAATTGAGATAAAGCTGAAATTGATGCAAAAGTTTAAATCTGTGTTAGATGCATTGAAATAGATTTAGGGATTGGCATGTCAGTTTAACTTATTCGGCTATTTATATTAGAGGTATATATATTTGTATTTAGGTTTTGCTATAAGGCACAAAATCCATACCAAATGCCTTACACAAACTTTTAGGATTGACCAGTTTTTGCTTCTCACGTACGTAAGTGTGCAAAAAACTGACATTTGAAATGTCAACAAGGTTTTCAAAATGTTCTTCTACGCTATCATTTCTTCCTATATCAATGTTATTATAGAATAATAGGACTAATCTATCATAGTATTGAATCGAGGGTGACTGCAAAATTTCTAACCAATAGAGTTTCAATGTAACAAAGTATGGAAAATCGAGATATTGCAGAGACTTTACATTAATATATTTTCCTTCTAATACCTTTTTCGACCCAAATGATCACTGAAGCGACATTCCTACTCTGGAAGTTAAAGTCGTTTGTGGGTTGCTAAGGTTGAGCTTGGGTAAAGGGGTCACTTCCATTATGATTTACTATTGGGTCAACTACCTTGTTCTATTTCACTTCAGAGCCCTCTTTTGAATATAAGTCTTTATGTGCCATGTCGGAATTGGCAACTGACATTTTAGTTCTTGGTGGGTTTCAGTGAAATGCAATGGTGACTATAACCTAAGGGTTTTGTGTTTAGGGGGTTTTAGGGAGCCGACTCTTCAGTTATAATTTTCTAGGGGGTTTCAGTTTAAGTAGAATGGGGGATTCGATTCTTGACCAATATGGAATGGGTTCCTTCTTAAGTGTGAGCAAGGTCTTAAGTCAAATAGAGTCTGTTCCTATCTCATATGAGAGCTAGTTGTTTGAACTCTTAAGTGAGAAAGATTAAGAGGGAGCAGGTTCCTAAAGAAGCATGGAGTCGATTCCTTGGTTTTGTAGGAGCTGGTTCCTAAAGAAGCATGGATTCAGTTCCATAGATATGTGGGAGCCAATTCCTAAAAAAGCATGGAGTCGGTTTCATTGTAATGTGGGAGTCAGTTCCTAAATAGGCATGGAGCCAGTTCCCCACTAATTTCTTCATAATTTATTCATAATTATACACATTTCCTCAAATAAAATTTTATATGTACATATATAATTATTGAGTGCATAAATTTATAAATAAATAATTTAACTGTATATGTAACATACAATTGCAAATAAAACATATCTCTATATTGATAATGCATATAGATTGAAATTCTTACTATCATATTTTTCGGTTTATATTTGAATCCAGATAAAAACTCATACTCAAAAAATATCTGTAATTGTTTATTATTATGTAAAGAGGGATATCAGTTGTTGTTGTAGTGGAGCGAGTCACAATAGACAATGGTTAGAACTAGTTCCTTTGGTGTCAGCCTAGTTAGACTACACTGATGTTGATGCCCCTAATTCAGTTTACCATAATGTCTTGTGCTAGAAATTCATATGTCCACGTATATGCCTTTGCTTTAATTGGATGTAACTTTACCTATACCGAACTATGCCTTTCTTTTCAACTTAGGAAGATTCCTTCCAAAGCGACAAGCCACCATTCCTTCCATCGCAAGTTTGTCCATACAGCATGGTATGGGTTACGATTGGCTGCTTGTCCTACATGAATTTCACCTAAGATTTTGTCGACCTTCTTCTTAAAAGTTACTTAAGATTTCACCTTAGATTTCACTACAAGAAAAATTCTCAAATCAATTATATGTAATAATGATTACAACTAAATGTACAACTGATTACAATTAAATGTAAACTGGCTTCTAGTGAAAGTACCAGAGAATGAATTTGATCCTACATTGCACTGTGTACCCATGAAAGAAGAGAAAATGTCCGAGAACAATTATATGCATTCGTTGGACAAGATACATGACAATCACACGAGGGACACAACAAGTACTACATTAAGTGTACATTTTACCGATAATGTACACCAAGTACATGGTAGGTGCATTACGAAATGCGCTTACGTATTGGGTTTATGTAAGGAACATCAAGAGTCATTAGTAACAGTGTATGCCTTGTTGTACGTTTGCAGATATATGAATGTACGACTGACTACAATTGAATGTATAACTGATTATAACTAAATAAATAACTGATTACAACTAAATAAACAACTGGCTTCTAGTGGATGTACATGAGCATAAAACTGATCCTACGCTGCACTGTGTACCGATGAAAAAAGAGAAAATGCTTGAAAGTGATTGTGTGCATTTGTCGGACAAGAAACATAAGAATCACGTAAGGCAGCAACAAGTATTACACTTAGAGTACATTTCACCAATAACACACACCAAGTACATGGTAGGCGTATTATGAAACGTGCTTATGCATTGGATTCATGCAGGTAACATCAAGAATCCTTAGTACGTACGCATGCCTTGATGTATGTGTGCGGATATGCAAGTGTACAATTAACTACAATTGAATGTATAATTGATTGCAACTAAATGTACAATTGGCTTTTAGTGAATGTATAGGAGTATAAAACCAATCCTACACTACATTATGTACCCATGGAAGAAGAGAAAATGTCAGAGAGCAATTATGCCCATTCGTCGAACAAAATCATAAGAATCATGCAAGGCATGCAATAAGTAATGTACTTAGTGTACATATCACCAATAATGTACACCAAGTACATGGTAGGCACATTACGAAATATGCTTATGCATTGGATTCATGCAGGGAACATTAAGAGTCCTTAGCAGGTATGCATGCCTTGATGTACATGTGCAAATACACGAATGTGCGACTGACTACAAATGAATGGACAACTGATTACAACTAAATGTACAATTAGCTTCTAATGAATGTACAGGAGTAGAAACTGATCCTACACTATTGTGTAGCCATGAAAGAAGAAAAAATGTCCAAGAGCAATTGTGCACTTTCGTCAGACAAGATACACAAGAATCACGCAAGACATGCAATAAGTAATGCACTTAATGTACATTTCACTAATAATGTACACCAAGTATGCGATAGACATATTACGAAATATGCTTATGCATTGAATTCATGCAGTGAACATTAAGAGTCCTTAGTAGGTACGCATGTCTTGATGTATGTGTGTTGATATAAGAATATACAACTAACTACAATTAAATTTACAATTGATTACAACTGAATATATAACTAATTACAGCTAAATGTATAACTAATTACAACTAAATGTACAATTGGGTTCTAATAAATGTATGAAAGAAGAAAACCAATCTTTCGCTACAGCGTGCACTAAAGAAAGAAGAGAAAATGTCCAAAAGCAATTGTACACATTCGTCAGACAAGATACATGAGAATCATGCAAGGCACGCAACAAGTAATGCACTTAGTGTACATTTCAATAATAACATACACCAAGCAAAATGAAATATGCTTATGTGTTGGATTTGTGCAGGGAACATTAAGAGTCTTTAGTAGGTATGCATGCTTTGATGTACGTGTGCGGATATATGAATTTATGACTAACTACAATTGAGTGTACAATTTATTATAACTAAATGCATGTCTGATTATAACTAAATGTACAAATGGCTTCTAATGAATGTACAACAGCATAAAACTGATCCTAGGCTACACTCTGTACACATGAAACAAGTGACAATGTTTGAGAGTTATTGTGTGTATTCATTGGATAAGAAACATGAGAATCATACAAGGTACGCAACAAGTAATGCACTTAGTGTGCATTTCACTAATAACATGCACCAAGTACATGGTAGGTGCATTACGAAATGCACTTATGCATTGGATTTGAGTAAGGAACATCAAGAGGCCTTTGTAGGTACACATGCCTTGATGTACATGTATGGATATACGAATGTAAGATTGACTACAATTAAATGTGCAACTGATTACAATTGAGTGTACAATGGCTTTTACTTAATGTATAGGACCAAAAAATGATCCTACACAATATTGTACACCCATGAAACAGGTGAAAATGTCTGAGAGCTATTGTGTGCATTCATTGGGCAAGATACGTGAGAATCACACAAGGCCCCTAAGAAGTAATGTAGTTAGTGTACATTTCACCATTCACGTACATGAAGTATGTGGTATACGTATCACGAAATGTGCTTACGCATTGGATTTGTATAAGAAATATCAAAAGTCCTTAGTAAGTACTCATGCCTTGATGTTCATGTGCGAATGTATGAATGTATGATTATAGGGTACAACTAAATGAGCAACTATTCGTTATCTTACTACATAGAAAGGGTTTTCCTATACATATCCCAACAACGATAAAATAACGACCTCCAATTCATCAAGATAATATTAATTTCTACATGATAACATATGTTGACCACAATCCCTAAATCTAAAACAAATCAGTTCAGCAAATTTTATCTTTGAATCTTTTTCTAAGTATGGAAGCATTATTTACATAGGGTACTTATACCAAATATGTCACGGAATCTTGCTATACATATCAATCTCTATATTCTGTGCAATTAAGTATCCTAAAAAATTACATCTTTCATAGATATATATACCCTAAATTTTTTAAATTCTTGGTAAATGCCAATGACCATAATAAATCCAATTATAACTAAAACTCTAATGCTACAGTCCTAAAGTAACTATAACATACCTTCATATTCCTTGCTTATAGCATTTTCATGAATAATGCACTTGATGAGATTAGCCTCCACACCAACACTGAAATAGAGGATGATAGGAACAACAAGGAAATTAGGAGATGAGTTTACGGTGATATTCATGGGTCACAGACTATTTCACATCCAAACCTTACTTTGGATGCCGTTGAGAGCCCCTGTCCAGAGTCAACAGGGACTCGGCAGGCAATCCTCCTTCTTCACCTTTCTTCTTTGTTTTGAAAATAGCACAGGAACTTAATGGAGGGAAAGAAAACGATGGTTTTTAAATTAAAGGTATAACGGTAATTATTATTTCCTTCAAAATACTTTCAATAATTTGTATTTTTTTAATAATTTTCTTATATTTCAACTTTTGTTTCTTTATTTTCGTTAGATTTTCCTTTTTTCGAAATTCTTCTTTTTCAACCTCACAAGCTTCCAATTTCCTGGAACTTCCAACTTTGAGGAAGCCTAAAATAAACCGGGAAAAAGTTGGCCTGAAGCTTTTTGCATGGACTTGATAACTTGAACCAACGGCATAATTATATAAAAAAAATTAAAATATATCATAATATATAAATATAATATGAATGTAATAAAATATGATTGTATCAAAATTTATATAATATAAAATATTAATGTATTAAAATTTAATTAACTATTTGATATCTTAAACATGGTAATTATATATAAAAAAATATAAGAACATGAAATAATTACAAAAATGGTTAAACCTAGTTTTTACACCGTCAATGTGTTATATGTACAATAAAATCGAAAATTTACGTGATTTTTTTTCTAACTATCATAAAACATGTTCATTCACATAATTTAATATATTTAAGATTTTATTTTTTTAAATATTATTGGAAAAAATTGAATGATAATTGACAAAAAATAGAATTTTTTTCCTGTACAGTGATAAACAGTTTAAATTTCATAATCAAATAAAAATTATGTCACATATTTAATTTATTAATCTTTTTTATAAATCGATATTATTTATAAAGTATTTGATTGGATTTAATATCACGAATGAAAGTAACATCAATTCAATTTATAAGAATACAAAAGAAAAAACCAAATATAATTACAAAATCAAAATCAAAATAAGATATTTTTGTCTTTCAAAATTTTAAATACATATATATTTTTAAATACTTTTTAAAAATCACTCACTTTTTTCAAAAGAAATCACTTACTTATAAAAATCTATTCATTCTCTTATAATTTGTTTACCCATATAAAGTGTTACCGATTTTTATTATTTTTTGAAAACTTTTCTATTAGGTTAATTATACAAACCATTTTTGTATTATATCGCTTTTATTAATTGAGTACTTAAAAAAATTTTGGCCCAAATAAGTGTCCATATTATGATTCTGTTAAACACATTGATACTCTGCACTAATACCAATAAATAAATACTAATGTAATATTAACATCTAATTTGATTAATGATGCATGATATTTTTAAAGTAATGATGTGATACTTTGACATGTATCATGACCTCATTAGATATTAAATATCAATATCATGTCAGTATTTATTTAACAAAATTAATATAAAATATCATATATTTGACAAAACTATAATAAAAATATTTATTTATGTCAAATTTTTTTTTACTCGACAGAAAATAGTTATATAACAGAAGGACTACTTGTGGAATTAATCCTTTTCTATCCTATTTAGATATAGAAAGAAAAAAAAAAACCCAATTTTCTGGGTTGAAAATGAATTTAGGAGAAAAGAGCCAGAGTAGGCGACAATTTTATTAAATGCTCGTTTTGCCGGCACCCTCTTAACAAGTCCTTTTCTACTTTAAAACTGTTTTTAAGTAACCATATTATCAGCATTGTCTTTTTCTTTATTTATTTTTTTATTGTTTATTATTATTTCTTCCCCGTAATAACTTCCATTGTACAACGTTTCTCCTGATTCGATTTTTTTAAATTTTAATTTTAATTTGATTTAATTTGATTAATAAATAATTTTATTATTTAAAAATAGTTATTATTTTTATATTAAAATTATATATTTGTTTAATTAAATTTAAATATTTTTTGTTAGATTAACAATAACTTAGGTTGCTTATGTTCTGGCTCAACCCAATGCAGCACTAGCTGTACCCAACTAAATGCTGGTAAAATAGGTTTTGTTTCTCGAAAATTAATTTGTAAATAAATATGAAGAATTTTTAAAAGAATATTTTGTTTGATGTTTGGATAAAAAAATAGTTTTTGTTCTTTAATTATTTTTAAGAAAATTTTTATTTTTAAATAATAATATTGATATAACTATTGAAATATTATTAATATTACAACATAATGCTTTAATATTAATATTTTAATAATATTTAACATTAAAATATTAAAACATCAATTATATTTATTATAATAATATTTGAATTAATCTTAAAAACTTAAATCAATAATTATTTATTATTAAAACATCAACTACATTAACATTTCCAAATATTTAAAATATTACTATTCTTAAAATATTATTTCTTTTAATATAAAAAATAAAAATAGTAATATTTAATACTAAAAGATTAAAAATAATTATACTATTAAAATAATAACGATATTATTTATGATATTATTAATTAAGTTTTATTGAAATAATAATATACTCTTTATCAATAAAGTATGAAAATATAAATATATTTAACAATATTCTAGAAATATTGAAAATTAATCTATAATAATAACTTCTCTAATTGAGTTTGGTGTGTGAGTCAAGTGACATCAACTCAACTAAAAAAATTATATAAAAATTAAATAATAAAATAAAAATATAATTATATTTTTATATTAGTAATTTAAATTTTCAAGATAAAATTATATTCATTTATTAATCAATTCATGTCACATTTTTATTTATTATTTAATTGTTTATTAATTTCTCCTGCATAAGACTAATCTACTAAAAGATTTTTACATTAGTAATTTAAATTTTTAAGATAAAATTATATTCATTTATTCATCTATTCATGTCACATTTTTATTTATTATTTAATTGTTTATTAATTTCTCCTGCATAAGACTAATCTACTAAAAGATTTTATATTTTAACATTTTAAATATTTTTTTAAACTCAAATAAAAATCATGTCAAAGCTTGGTTCAAAATTGCATTAAGCTCAGGGCTCCAACAAGGTAATTTTTTGGAAACTAATCAATTTTCTGTTAAACAAGCATAAAAATACTAATTGAGTTAGTATTATTTAGCTCGTGACATCAATTCAGTTAATCTCATTATGTATAATTAAATTTTAACAAACCTGCAAAAGTGGGTGAAAATTTTTTATTTTAATTTATTTTTTTGAAAAGTAATACATTAAATAAAATTTTAAAAAATTTAAGTAGCTTCTTTTTTTTAAAAATAAAATATGAAAAGTTATTTTTTCAAATAAGAAGATGGGTAAGTTTTGAGAAGCTATTTTTTAAATAACAAGACGGGTAAGTTTTTATCGTTAAAGAATTGATATTTAATTATTACTTTAAATGAAAAGATAAAAATATTTTAATTTTATATTTATTTTAAGAATTGTATTTGATTTTTTTTATAATTTTTTTTTAAATTGATATGACCGTGATATTAATTTAATTATAAATTTTATAACAGTAGAGATTCTAAGAAATTTATTTCGTAAAAAAAAGTAAAAAGACGATTTCATCCCCGTGAGAGCTGAACTTATTCACGGGATCTTAATATTATATTTATTTATTTTTTATCACTTTTAATTATATCTTGGTAAAAAGAATCAATGAGTTGACTTGGGACGTAAAGTTGAGTTATTCTTTTTATAATAATAATAATTAAAAGTAACCAAATAATAATAATAATAAGAACATGCCGAATTTGTTTAAAAATAAAAAAAAAAAAGTTTTTTTCCCACAAACAAGGCTCAATTCCTCCTTTTTTTTTTTTGGTCTCTTCTTTTGTTTTGTTTTGTTTTGTTTTGGATTTTTCCTTTTCCCCCCCTAAATTTTAACTATTCCACCGCCTTGGGATGGTCCCATCCTAAACTTTTTGAAGAAATTAAACATATTATTTGTTTTGTCCCAGTGATAAATGAAGAATTAAAGCCCATTAATCAAGAAACTTTGACCAAATCATCCCGTTAATCTTAATCAGGAAGTGTGGTTAATTAGAAAATTGTTACCTATAAATTGCTTTTTATTTCTTTTTATTGGGCACTATATCTTCTTGTTGACGAGCATCATTTTTTAATAATCGAATCATAAAATAACCATAGGTTTCCACCTTAATACGCAATTATTTTTTATGGTAACATTAAATATTTATTCCATTAATTGTAAAACACTAATTCCACCAAAGCCAGCTTCTGTTGGCTTTGCGCAAAAAATGGGGCATATATTCTGACAAAAAGATGTGGCTCTTTCACTACCATTCCACCAAAGCCAGCTTCTGTACCATATATTCTTTGTGGAATATAAACGAATTTCTCCAAAATTTGTGGAATATTTGGTCTCAAAATTCATCATTTCTTTATTTGAGTAAGACTTGAAAGGGATAAAATTTAGGTGGACTTGGTTTTTTTTTTTTTTTTTTTTTTGCAATTTGAAAAATAGTTTGAATTTCAAATTTAATTAACAAAATAAAATCGAATTAAATTGGTTAAATAAGTTAAATCAAGAATTGATGGTCTCTTTAATCCATTAAATATAAGTAAATTGAATTTTAAATCGGCCGGTCAAAGAGGACTAAATCAATTAAAACTTGAATTAAATTGATAATTTAACAAATTTTTTTTAGTTTTTATTATTTATTTTGTAGGTAGTAGGATTTAAACCACCACTTAGAACATCATGCCACGATAGTTGGTAATAACCTAAATTATTGGAAATTAATGGTTGACTAAAACCGTTAACAATACATCATTCAAAAGAAAAAAAAATGATAAAAGAAGTTTTAAAAAGGTAACCTTATTTCTATACGAAGGCTGCTAAAAGCCATTCCCCTTTATATTGTAGAAAATTATTTGCTGAAGGGGCTGCTAAGAACAATTACGACCCTAACTTTATTTATTTATTAAATTATAATTTTTTGTATCTATAGTCTTGGTCTTAATTTGCATGGTTGCAAGCATGATCTCATTAGCGTTCTACTTTGTATTTACTAATTTTGGAGCACGGTTGCCCCAGAACATGCTAATCATGCCTATTATTCAACTTAAAATTAATTGATAATAAATCTATAAAATTATAAATAATTTGATATTTGATAGAAATGCGACAATATGTAGATAGAAACAAAAAAATTTACAACGTGATAAATTTAAAAGGAGTCAAAAGAGTAATATGTAAGAAATAGAACAAATTTTTAGCGTTAATACCGTATTTAATATTCAATTTAAAATCAATTGACGATTGGCAGACAGGTCCAACGATTAAGCCATTCATGAATGCTCTCCCTTGGTCTCAAGCAATGCTTCTCAACTTGGAAGGCAGAGGTCCAACGTTAATGTAAGACTACCTCTAATCTAGAATTTAACATATATGAAATAACATCACTCAATGATATTTGTCAAATTAGGCCTTGCTTTTATAATTTTGTTTATTTATATCAATCAAAAATGAAATCAATTCAAAGCAAATTGATAAACAACAACAACAACAACCACAACAACAACAACAATAATACTAATAATAATAAAAGAAGAAGTAGAGAAGAGAAATAATTTGAAAATGAAGAATTAATCCTAGAAAATTAAGCTAGGCTTAGATTTGTTGGAAGGTTAACAAGTCATGAAAATTGGGCGGTTTGGCGTGGAGTGAGGGAAGGAACATGGCTTTTCTTGTTTGGTGTATATTATTGACAGCAACTACGTGCCTAGGACTTATTCTACATTCACAACAACCATTTTCAAATCCAAAATGGCATTTCTTGAGGACAGTTTTTTTTTTAATTATTAATTCTTTGTTTTTATTAAAAAATAACTAAAATTGTTTTATAATAAAAGATTTTTTTTATCTGTTAAATTGAGTAGATTTGACATTATTAGTTCTTTGTTTTTGCTTTGGAAATAACAACACGAAATTGAATCCCTTTTCTTTATCAATAAATTAATTATTGTGGGTGTTTTTGTTAATTTTTTAACTCAACCTTTCCATTAAACTTGTATATTAATAAATAATATTTATTAAACAAAAAGCTACATTAATTCCAATGTTAGTTGTCTTTGTTTGAGAATTTTATTATGGTTGGTAGTTATGGTAACTTTCCAGGAAACTTCCTTTGCTTTTGCAATTTTCATTGAAGTCTCTATCACTGGCAAGAAAGGAAAAATCTTTGCTCGACTGTTTTTGTTTTAATTTGTTTTGTTTTGTTAGCGAATGAGTGTGTTAAAAAGAGAAGGCGGTGGATTTATTCATTGTGGATGCTGCTGCGAAAGGAAATGCACCCAACCCAACAAATTCCTTCTTTATTATTATTATTATTAT